>OU612046.1:103080389-103081699 GCA_914767935.1 Coremacera marginata
ATTTTAATTTTAATTTTAATTTTAATTTAATTTTAATTTAATTTTAATTTTAATTTTAATTTTAATTTTTAATTTTAATTTTAATTTTAATTTTAATTTTAATTTTAATTTTAATTTTAATTTTAATTTTAATTTTAATTTAATTTTAATTTTAATTTTAATTTTAATTTTAATTTTAATTTTAATTTTAATTTTAATTTTAATTTTAATTTTAATTAATTTTAATTTTAATTTTAATTTTAATTTTAATTTTAATTTTAATTTTAATTTTAATTTAAATTTAAATTTAAATTTAAATTTAAATTTAAATGTTAATTTTAATTTTAATTTTAATTTTAATTTTAATTTTAATTTTAATTTTAATTTTAATTTTAATTTTAATTTTAATTTTAATTTTAATTTTAATTTTAATTTTAATTTTAATTTTAATTTTAATTTTAATTTTAATTTTAATTTTAATATTAATTTTAATTTTAATTTTAATTTTAATTTTAATTTTAATTTTAATTTTAATTTTAATTTTAATTTTAATTTTAATTTTAATTTTAATTTTAATTTCAATTTCAATTTCAATTTCAATTTTAATTTTAATTTTCATTTTAATTTTAATTTTAATTTTAATTTTAATTTTAATTTTAATTTTAATTTTAATTTTAATTTTAATTTTAATTTTAATTTTAATTTTAATTTTAATTTTAATTTTAATTTTAATTTTAATTTTAATTTTAATTTTAATTTTAATTTTAATTTTAATTTTAATTTTAATTTTAATTTTAATTTTAATTTTAATTTTAATTTTAATTTTAATTTTAATTTTAATTTTAATTTTAATTTTAATTTTAATTTTAATTTTAATTTTAATTTTAATTTTAATTTTAATTTTAATTTTAATTTTAATTTCAATTTCAATTTCAATTTCAATTTCAATTTCAATTTCAATTTCAATTTTAATTTTAATTTTAATTTTAATTTTAATTTTAATTTTAATTTTAATTTTAATTTTAATTTTAATTTTAATTTTAATTTTAATTTTAATTTTAATTTTAATTTTAATTTTAATTTTAATTTTAATTTTAATTTTAATTTTAATTTTAATTTTAATTTTAATTTTAATTTTAATTTTAATTTTAATTTTAATTTTAATTTTAATTTTAATTTTAATTTTAATTTTAATTTTAATTTTAATTTTAATTTTAATTTTAATTTTAATTTTAATTTTAATTTTAATTTTAATTTTAATTTTAATTTTAATTTTAATTTTAATTTTAATTTTAATTTTAATTTTAATTTTAATTTTAATTTTAATTTTA
>OU612046.1:103681899-103961899 GCA_914767935.1 Coremacera marginata
TCACGTTGTGCAATCAAAAACTGTCGATCTTCTTCAATTGTAATGATTTGCATTGCGTCTTGATGAGCAATATCAAATAGATTAGACATCTTTTGAAGAAAACCATGTTCTTGTTGACAATGAAGAACGCTTTGTCTTGCCTTGTGTTTAAATAACTTCATCCACTCCATGTATAATTTTTTAAATTTATTTAAAGCATTGTCTTTTCGAGTGGTTGGTATATTGGCTTTTTTCCAAATCAGCATTACTTCATTTATTACTTTCGCACATGATTCTTTAAAAGGATTTTTTTCTACTTTGTGCATATGAAAAAAAAAACCCATTGCCTCACCATTTGATGGCAGCCGAGTTGCAGGTATTTTAGAAATAGGTTGATTTATTAAATAAATTTGAGTTTGACCCCGTCTTGCCATTTTAAGTATTTAACTATATATATACGTTTACATAAACAGAACGAAATTATTTTCTTACGCCAATTGCGCTAAAACGACCACGAGCGCTTTGAATAATTGGAAAAAAAGAACAGAAAATTTGAATTTTCAAATCGAAATGCGCTTTAGCAGCTTTTCACAGCCTGCTATATTTTAGCGTGTTCGGTAGAGTTTTGATGTGTGTTATATCATATCATTAGTATACATTATGAAAATAATTATTGCTTGGGATGGCTCAAAAATCATTTGATTTCAAAATGGTTTTTTCACAACTTATTTTTAGTCCATAGAGTTAGTTAGTTAGTCCATAGTTTTGAAAAAGTAATTTTGGACTACCTTAATCTACACAGAGATAACAAAACTAGCTGCACGGAGCATGTAGATATCTAATCTTACACGACACGTGTGGAAAAATTATTTTTCTTTCCAAATTTCTACATGCGACATTAAGAAATATGAAAACTAGACGTATTTGTAGAAAAATCACTCAATCGTGTTGCAGTGTTTCAGGTTTTCTGCACGAAATTTTAGAAAATCATTAGAAAAATTGCATGAAATGTGCAACTTTCAGCAGGTGTTAAAAATAGTACGATGTTCACATCTCGCATAATAAAATCACAAAGCTACACGAAATGTTTAAGTTTTTTGCACAAAATTAAAAAAAATCATAAACTACATGCCCGTGTTGAAAAGTTGCACGAAATATGAAGCTTTATTTTGTATACAAATTAAACTGGTTGACTGTACATGTGTTTGTGTACCTGCCAAGTTCTATTGTTCACATTGTTTCAATTCAAAACTATAATTCACATATGGTTTCCCATCAATTATTCGATCCAAGACCAAACATTGGTTGTATAAGGCGCAGATGGTTCATGGATCAATATATAATTATTAATGATAGTGGTACAGGACAATAAATTTGCATGGATTTTTTATACATTTTTGATCTGGTATAGATCTGCATTGCAAGTGCAGAAAGCTAAATGTAGATGTCGAAACCCTTATCTTACAGCCGCATATAAGAATCCTAAATGCCGGGTCTAGATCTACTCTTTCTAAATGTACGTGCAGAAAACCTAAGCGTAGATGTAGATATTCTAATAATACATCCGTATATAAGAACTTAAATGCCGCGTCTAGACGTACGTGCAGAGAAGATGGTCAAACGTGATGGGTGCAAAATCCTGGTCAAAACGTGAGAAAAGATGCATGTACGTGAAGCTTTTCCTGATTTAGTATTTTTTGATTACTTACTTACTTAGGTGGCCGTGACAACCCGTGTCCGGATTTCGACCGACCTCATCAGCTCTCGCCAGGCGCCTCTGCTTTGCGCGCGCCTTCTCCAATCGGATACACCAAGTGCGGTTAGGGCTTCCTCAGCCTGGTCCATCCATCGGAGGCATGGTCTCCCTCGTCGTCGTTGACCAGCGACCCTCGCTTCGAGCACCTTTTTCGCTGGAGCTTCGTCGTCCATACGATGGACATGACCCAGCCAGCGTAGTCGCTGCACAGTTATACGCCGAACTACGTCAATGTCTCCGTAGAGCTCATACAGCTCGTGGTTCATTCGGATGCGATAGTCATCGCCGACTCGAACAGGACCGAAGATTTTGCGAAGAACTTTTCTCTCGAACACCCCCAGAGCGGCTGCGTCAGTTTGCGAAACTACCCATGCCTCAGCGCCATAAAGCAGCACAGGTAGAACGAGCGTCTTGTAGAGTGTTAGTTTTGTCGATCGAGAGAGGGCTCTGGAACTTAGTTGCTTACTGAGCCCGTAGTAGCACCTATTAGCAATTATTGTTCTTCGCTTTATCTCCAGGCTGATTTCGTTGTTAGTATTAATGGCGGTGCCAAGGTATACAAACTCCTTGACTTCTTCAAAGTTATAGCTGCCGGATGAAACGTGGGAGTCTAAACGCCGAGCTCCCTTGTTTGTAGACAGCATATACTTTGTTTTACCCTCATTTATCGTCAAACCCACTTTGGCTGATTCCTTTTCGATAGCGGCGAAAGCAGCGGTAACATCTCTCTTGGTTCTGCCAACAATATCAATATCATCAGCGTAAGCAAGGAGCTGGACACCTTTATAGAAAATGGTGCCATTACGATGCACACCGGCCTTTTGTACGATCCCCTCCATGATGATGTTGAAGAGATCGCAAGACAGTGGATCGCCTTGCCTGAAACCTCTTTCGGTATTGAAGGTTTCGGAGAGGTCATTTCCTACCTTGACGGAGCTGCGTGTGTTGCTCAACGTCATTCTGCAAAGTCTAATCAACTTTGCAGGTATACCGAACTCAGACATTGTTGCGTATAGGCAATCCCTTCTCGGGCTATCGAACGCAGCTTTAAAGTCGACAAAGAGATCAGGGGAACAGGGGGCGAACCTTCACATGGCAACGTGTCTGACCGCCTCAACCTGGCGAGGCCAGCATTATCCATGTCGAAATCGTCTCAAGTCGACTCAAACCTCCAAGTGGTGTTCCCTGGGCAACGGCAAACTGGCATCCGTCAGTTTGACGGCTAATTTGAGCGGCGGGTCGATCCATAGACCTTAAACATGGAATGTGCGCAGGGTTTGGGTCCCGCCACATTACTACTGCCCAATGAAAACTAAACCAGCCTCGGATAAGTATTTTTTGATTAGGTTTATGTAAAACATGTTGCCACACCCTTTTTTACCGCCCACATATCAACAAAAATGCTACATATCAGACGGTTTTGATACTATGTAAGACTAAAGTTTGGTAATTTAATTCATATGGTTACTGCCGGTAACTTTACAAAAAAATGCGTGTGCCTCACTGTGCTTACGTTCACTTTTCAGCGGATAAGCGCGGAGCGAAGCGCGCCGGGTATAAGCTAGTCTTATATAAAACTTAATAAACATTTATTTGCATAAGTTTGTGATTTTTTCCACTTAAAAACAATTTAAGTCTAAAAATGAGATCGGTCTTATACACATTGAGGGTATTCACAAGGTGTCCTAAAGTTGTATGTTGTAAGTGAAACGTTTTTCTCATTTTCTCCTTTATTAGTAAGCGAAATTTTGGTTGTATGTTTTGCTTATAGTTCTTGCATGATGTGTATAAAATAGGTGTGATCTGACCGGAACTACGCCCACCTTCCATACAATGTGATGTACAAAAAAAAAAAAATTTGTATGGAAGGTGGGCATAGTTCCGGTCCGATCACACCCATTTTATACACATCATACAAAAACTATTAACAAAAAATACAAGCAAAATCTCAAAAATATCGCTTTAATAATGATAGAGAAAATGAGAAAACGTTTCACTTACAACATTCAACTTTAGGACTCCTTGTGAATATCCTCATTCATTTCCCAATAGAAAAGTGTCTTTGAGTCATAAATTTTAAGAAACGTAGGGTTTGGAAAAAAATCAGCCTAGTGGTTCCAAAATGGCATCCGAAATGAAAATTTTAAAATTTCGGAATGTTTTAACTCAAAATAATGGAGACTGCGGAAACTGCGGTGGAACATCTTTTGACACCTTATTCGATGTGATTTAACTTAATTTTGTTGTTTATAACATTTATGAAAGTATTCTTTATTAAATTCAGCAATTTCTCAATATATTTTTTTGGTAGAACTGATTTTGTTTTGCTATCATGCCTATTTCGTCCAGTATCATTGATTCGTCTTCTCACGTGTCTTAACGCAGACTCTTCGTTAAAAATCTCATATCTTTCTGACATTATTATGCATATAACCAAGGAGTTAATCCTATTTGCGGTTTTCTGTGGCTTTGTTGGCTTTGTTTTTTTTTTTGGAAAAATTAACTAAATTGATTACTTTTCGGCATATCTTTGACTTTAGCAATCAATGCACAAGCCTTTTTTCTGTGCAATGGAACCTCTACACTTTCTTTATTAATAAAAATCATTTTCTGTTTGTTTCTTTATTTGTTTGTATGTTTGACTTTTATACAAATCTAAACGGCTGAACGGATTTCGCTCAAACTTAAAACGTGTATTACTTACGTCCTTGATTAGGTTTTTGCATACTTAGTTTTAACCACGCCCCATTCAACCGCCCACAAGTCACAATAAAAATGTAATAGTTCATTGTTTGAGATTAAAATTTTGTAATTTAGTTTGTATGGTTACTTTCGACAATTGTACCAAAACTGGGTTTGCACGCCCTCTTTTACCGCCCACAAATCAATGAAAATAATATATTTCAGACAATTTTGGTAGCATAAGTCTGAAATTTGGTAATTAAGTTTGTATGCACACCGTCGGCAACGGAACTAAAAATAAGCGTGGTGGCACTATAATTACGCTCACTTTTAAGAAATCATTAAGACTCCAAAACTTCTGGGCCGATTGAGCTGAAATTTTGGCAGTGGATTGTTTTCGACCACGAGACGGTTTAAGGGAAAAAATGTTAGCCACACCTTTCACCGCCCACAAATAAAAAAGTATGGTTGCTGGAACGTTTGTGGCAAAGCCGCGGACTACTGGGTTCTGCTAGTATGAAATAAAAAAGAAAACAAACAATTTTGATTCTGACATCTGATCGTTTAAACTAAAGTGTGTTATTTTTGTGACAAATGAAATAACTTCGCTGCCTAACATGAAAGCAAAAAAAAAAAAACGAAAAACTTTAAACTGTGAAACCGAACAGTTCACCGAAACAGTGAATTTGAAATCTGTTTGGATATTTGTGGGCATGGATGAATATTTAAATAGAAAGTCTTTAATATTGAATTACCACTAAAGGCCCCATTCTTGTCAAAAATGCCCAATTTTTGTATAAATTTTGGCACTTTTACAACTAAGCCAATATCATCGCTGGTATATACTCATCATTTCGTATAGCACTACTCATTCATACTCTTCAAAAATGTTGCTATACTTCTAACACGCAACTTGACTTCAATATTTTAAGTATGCATCATATTCTGACTCACCGTCGTATGTAGTCGGAATGATCTTAACGTGCAACCAACAAGTTGCGTACAAAAGAGTTTGAAAATGTTCGAGAGTGAATGAGCAGCACTTTTTCAGGATTGCCACTTTGGCATAAGTAAAAAAATTGTTTGATTTATGTTATTAGTGAGTTATTTGTAGGTTCTTAAGTATGTGGTAACACTACACATTACGATACGAAATTAAGGTCAACACTTTTGTTTTATATAATTTTTTGAAGCAAACAAACGACATGTTAATTAATATATTTTTTATAATAATTTCTCGAAGAAGTTGACCTTATATACAAGGTGTGTTATTTTATTTCTTACACCATTGCTTAAAGCGCACCACAGAGTTAAAGTAAAAGTAAGTAAATTTTTTTATTTCGTTAAAAATAATTCGGTGGTAACACTTCTCTTCTAGCAGCGACAAGAACAGAACGTAAGTTTAGAAACAACCACCGCGTTTCCATAGCAAAAATACTCAAGTAGTCGGAATGAGCTATGGGACTTTTGCTTGAGCTATGAGTATTTGGTATGGTTTCCAACAACTAGTTTGATGTTGAAGAGTACTTGGCAGGGCTGATATTGGCTTTGTTGCAAAAGGGCCAAAATTCATACAAAAAAAGGGTATTTTTGACAAAAATGGGAAGGAATTTCTATATAATTTCCAGTTTATTTCACATTTTGCTTAAAAATTTTTTTTCTTAAAGTTTTTTAATGTTAAAAAAATTAATTTCGAATTATCTGTTCGGGAAATCAAAACAATTCGAACTTTTTCATGTGTTTCCTTTTAATCTGTTTTAACTGAAGCAAGGAAGTTATTGGTTTGTCACAAAAATAGCCCACTTTAGTTTAAGCGATCAGCTCTCAATCTTGAATCAAAAATTATGGTTGAAAGTGATATAGTTTAATTGTTTCTTTTAAATAGATTTTATTCCATACATAGAGGTCCCATTGCACTTTAGAAAAAAGGTTTGTGCATTCATTGATTGCAAAAATCAAAAATATTCAAAAAACAAAGCCAATAATTGAATAAGTTAAATGATACCAATAAAAATAGCAAAGCATTTCCATAGAAAACAGCAAACCGGATCGATATACTCATCGTTAAAGAGTCTTAGGAGTATCGTTTCGAATCCTTGGTTATAAAAAATGACTTCTTTAAATGTTTTACAATTTTGGAATATAGAGCTTAGAACAACAAAATTAAGTTGAATCACATCGAATAGGTGACAAAAAATTTACATCGCAATTTCTGCAGTCACCATTTTTTTAAAAGCTCATAGTTTTTGAGTTAGAACGTTCTGAAATTAAAAAAACTGTTTTCATTTCGGGTGTAATTTTGGGACCGCTGTGTTTAATTTTTTTCCAGACCCTACATATCTTAATATTCTTGATTTGAAAGCAATTCTTTTCGAAAAAGGATATATATATAACCGATATCATATAAAAATTTTAGATGTACATTTTTTTCAGTAAGCTTTTCGCATTCTTTCTTTTTGTTTGCAAAAAATTTCTTTTAACTTCTCAAGCAATAATTTAATATAAATTCAAACGCCATAGTCTAAAAGAGCATGAAATTTAGCAGGAAATCATGTATCGGATTTTTTTTTTGGAATAGATAAAATAAAAAAAAATTCATTCAAAATATCATTCAAAACTTTCGTTCATAAGCCTATATAATTACTTTTGAATTCTATTAAAAATAAAATCGGTTCGAAAATTTTGACATAATTTTGGAGCGTGCAAAGAATCTTCATACTTCCTCCATTATTATTTCTATCAACTCTCGTTATAGTCGGTTTGTTTTATTTCTGCTCCGCTAACATTTTAATATTTCTTATAATTTTTTGTGTTATTTTGATAACTCTAATAATTTTTCAATTATTAATTAAGAGTTATATTTTTGAGCTCAAGGTCTATGTTGCTTTCTGAAATAAACAACCAACAACAACAATACCCTTTGTATAGAGTGGCAATCATACAGCAGACTAGACAGCTGTTTCGTTGGCCGCTACACCAACTCATCAGTAGCCTTTATATGATAGCGATGATAAACTAAGCCGTTCATGTCTATTTGTTTTCATCAATGTTAGAGAAAATTACTCTGATTTACATTGTACACACAATTGATACGAAAAACAGCTAAAGTTCTTCGAATTTTCAGATTCACACTTATTCGGTGTAAGCTCTTTCTTCGAAGATATAGCAACGCTTTTTACCACTCACAGGCATGTTGTAGTTTTAGTTGTGTTCTTCTATTATTCACTGTCCGTCTTAGTTGCAGCAACCTGCTGCTATTAAACTATGACGTCATGAAATATTTTTTGTTTGAAAACTAAGATTTTTTGTTTTATTGTGTGTGTAAACACACAAATTAATCATAATTTTCTCAACGGCCGTGCTCTGCCAGAGAATTAATTTGTAAATTTATTCGACCTCTTTTCATAAGTTTTTGTGTTATTTTAATAACTCTAATAATTTTTCAATTATTAATTAAGAGTTATATTTTTGAGCTCAAGGTCTATGTTGCTTTCTAAAGAAAACAACCAACAACAACAACCAACAACATGACGTATGGCAATTTTATTTATTTATTTATTTCTTAACCAAGCAAGGTATGATCTTAATTCTAGTCTTAACCTATGCTTAACCTAGTTTTTTATTTATTTATTTATTTCTTAACCAAGCAAGGTATGATCTTAATTCTAGTCTTAACCTATAACCTAGTTTTTTATTTATAATTTTTTTTTTTTTTTTGGATACAGTTCAGACTTAGGCCGCCCATCCGGTTGACATGATTTCACCTAAATGTCTAAGGAAACTAATGAACTGTACTAAAAACTGAACTAATGATTACAATTATAGGGCAGAGGAGGTTATGAGGACGGAAGTAGGAGCTTGTAAAGATTTTTTTTTAAGGAGAATTTGGATATGGATGGCGAGTAGCTAACACTTATACTATTAAATTCCTTGCAAAACCTATTAATTTGCTCATTATTAGCGTATATAGTATGGTGCTGATACTCGTATAATATTCGTGTGTGCCTAGTTTGTCTTGAGGATTCGTTGAAATTTATCTTATTTGATATATAATCACTGTCAATAGCACCGTTGAGAACGTCAAATGTAAAACATGAGGTGAGTAATTTTCTTCTGGTTGATAGAGGCATAATTAAGCAAGCTAAGCCTATACTCATAGGATGGTAGGGTATTGTATTCGCGGGGGTTGTAGGTGTAACAATGTAACGTTTTGGTAGCCCATACATTTTTAAACTCTTGTGCGTCGTTTTATGAAACCGAGTTGTTTACTGGCTCTTGTTAGGATTTTATCATAATGAAGACTAAATCACAATTTATTGTCTAAAACGACTCCAAGATCGACGATATGATTAACATTTTTAAGTTCTTTGCCATTGAGTAAGTAAATGCTATCGCGATTAGATTTTTTGGGAGAAAGTTATTGAGTAACATTTGTTCACGTTTAGAAATAGTTTATTCTGATTGCACCACTGCTCTAAAGAAAGTAGTTTCGATTGTAAAAACGTTACATCAGGTTCAGAATTAATTACATGGTACATTTTTAAGTGATCTGCATATAATAGATGAGGGATATCAGACAAAAGATCGGATATGTCTGATATAAAAATATGTGCCCAAAATGACTTCTTTGTGGCATTCCAGATATTACAGAAATCTCTTTGGATAGGATACCTTGAAATTTAACAAATTGAGATCTACCGTGAAGATAAGACTTAAGCCAATTAAGAAGAGAGCCAGAAATACCAACATTTCCAGCTTGAAAGCTAGGATATTATGATCAACGCGATCGAAGGCTTTACTAAAGTCAGTCAGTGTATATTGCATCAACTCGATGTCCTTTTTCCATTTTGCCTAAGACATCAGAAACTATAACCATAAGATTTGTGGTAGTTGTTCTACCTTTACGGAAACCATGTTGCTGTTCATTGAGTAATGGGTGTATTCTACCTGTCAGTGGTTCGCATATTATTTTTTCGAACAGTTTTGGGATAGCAGATAAAATGGCAATACCCCTATAGCTTTCGATCAACCTTTTATCACCATTTTTGAATATTGGTGTGAGGTGAGATGTTTTCCAATAAGTAGGAAAAACACATCGATTAAGTGATTTATTGAAGATTATTTGTAGAGCAAGAGCAGCGAGTCTACACATTGGATAAGCAAATTTGGGGAAATTAGGTCAGAGCCAGGTCCCTTATTTGGGTCTAGCTCGATTATGGTACGTAGTACATCACGTGTTAGTTTGTTTTGATTAATATGAGGTGTTAAACTAGTGATAGGAGGCGGGGTTGTAATATGTGTTTTTAGATACACAGAATTCTTCCTTGAAATGATCTGCGTAAAGATTGCAAATTTCTTAAGGCGGGACATGACATTCCCGGCAGAGAAAACAGACCTTGTTTTAAAAATTCATAACTCAGTCAAAAACAAACATTTTTCCAAAATTTTTATTATTGTAGAGAATTGAACAAATTACAAGAAAAAAAATTAAAAAAAATATATTTTTCACTCCAACATGGTTTTATAGAGTTCCAAACTGGCTGCAGAGAAAAAAACGGGGCCTCGTGGTTGCAGCGCTGGGAGTTGCAAAAATTGTCCGATCTGGAAAAAAATGACTTTTAAATCTTAACAAAATTGGTTATCGTATGACACGAGCTTTTTTTTTAATTTTTTTTCAATTTTTGGTGATGTTTCAAATTTGAAAGTGTGTTTTTTCGAAAAAAATATTGACTTTAAAAATTCATAAAAAATCGAAAAAAAATTTAAAAAGAAGCTAGTGTCATACTATAGCGAATCAAGTTTAAAAAAATACAAAAAAAAAATTTCGTCAAAAAATGAACCCGCTAGTGCCGCAACCAGTACGAAAAACATGGTTTCGAGAGAAACGTGTTCAAAGTTTGTGAACAAAGAAAAAAAAAGGTTACCTTCAATCTGTCATGCCTGCTTCGTACTGTATGCCTTCGTTATCTTGTGTTGTGCTGTTTCTTATAGTTTTTTGCAATCGTTTAGCAATTCGGGCTTCACCCTTCAAGTAAGTACGAAATAACAACCACCAAAAGCCAGGTAGCAGGTAAAACAAGTATATACCAGCTGCCGTACGTAGGTAGCGCAAAAATTAAAAATGCGCTCTCACTAATCCGGCTGTTACTTTTGAACCCGTAGGAATTTTTCTTAAGAATATTTACTAAATTTTACTACTAAAATACTTTACTACTTTAAAGATTACTACTTAATCTTAAGAATATTTACTAAAATACAAAATTATTAAAAAAAGTCGATTTAAAAAACTGCCAATGTCATGTAACCCCTTAAGTATTAGAGGATGTAACATTGCCCTTGAACATGGATGAAGGGTATCCGTTTGATTTGCGTTTGATATTTACGTAATCGAAGAATTTCTTCGGATCTACAGTAATTTTTTCTCCAATGAGGTTAATATAAAGATTATAGGCTTCTTTGGACTTTGAAGCAAATTCTTGGGATAACTCTTCATACTTCATTTTCAATTCATCGGTTATGTTAATGGTGGATTTAATGACTTCATATAATTTGTTTCTCTGATTTCTTAGATGTGAGATTTTTATCTAGCCATGGTTCCGAAAGTGTATTATTTTTCTTAATTTTTGGGACATACTTATCAACAATTGCGAGGATGCGCTGATAAAAGAGCAAGACTGCACCATCAAGGTCGAGTGCAGATAATGCGTTCCAAGCAATAGAATCAAGACAGATATTTATGCTATCATAGTCAGCATTTAGATAGACGAATACTATTGAGTTAATATATAAGTTTACGAATGTTACATTAGTGGAAAAAAGCTCTGTAGATAGGGCTGAGTGGTGAGAGCTGTTAGAAAATAAGTGCTCAGCAGAGGGGGTTTTAACAACATTTATTTCATTATAGGCATTGGTAAAGACTAGGTCCAGCCATTTACCATTTTGGTTTGGAAACCTGTTAACTTGCTGCAGGTCGTTAACGTAAAAAGTACTGAGTAAAGTATAGTCGATCGGGTTGGAGAGGTCTATAGGAAGAAGGTAGCTGTCATTCTCATCAGTGATAAAGGAAATATTTGGACGGTTGAAGTCACCGTAGATAACGATTGTATCTCCCTCTTTCAATGTTGTGGTTAGTGATGAAATATTATCACATAGATCCCTATATGTAGTTTCTGCGGAGTTAGGGGGAATGTAAATAACACCAATATAGATAGATTATTGATGATCAAGATAATTAATTTGAACTATTTGGTGGTTATAAAGTTTGTGAGAGGTGGTGTTCACTAATTGACTAGGTAGAGAATTATGTATAGCTATTAGAATGCCACCACCACGGGATTGACCGGTGTAGGTATAATCACGATCATTCCGGTAAAGAGCCCAATTGTTGTGGAGGATTTCTTTGTTCTTGAAGGTGTCGTTTAGCCACGTTTCTGCGAATACCAAAACGTTATAGTGGCATGACTTTGCGTCAACGAGAAGCTTATTTAGTTTGCCACGCATACCACCACAATTGTAATAAAAAATGTGTAGGTTATTGTTTTTAGAAGAAATTAGAAAAGAAACTAGGGGAGTGTTGTTAGGAGCAATAATAGTTTTTGAAGCTTGAACGAGATTTGTTCAAATGCCATAGAGGCTTTGAAGTGGTGTGTGAGGCATATGCCTTTTCTTTTTTTATTTTAAGGTCCTTTTCTACTTCTGCTGGCGAGATATTAAAGCTCTCGTGGTACCGAATGTAAATTTGTTTAAGTTCAGCCGGTTCGGTTGGAAGCCCTTCCTGTTGTATCGATACCATGACACTTGTTTTAGTTGGACCATCGATACAAGTGGAGTCAGCTTGGTGCCAAGTAGAGACGCACATTTTTGTAGACGAGACATGACAAAGTACCCTTCAATGCTAGTTTCAGCCAGATTTTTTTTTTAATTTGGCTATTGGTGGAAGAAGAGGATCGAGAAATGATGGTGCTGTGATAGGCTTAACTGCGAAATGTGAGGTTGTAAGAGTATTAGCGGTATTAGGTGGTGTGGTAGGCGTTACCATGGAAGGAGTAGTAGAAACAGAGGACTGTGTTGTTGCAAGAAGATAAGCGGTATTTATTGTTGTGGTAGACGTATCTGTGTCAATTAAGGGTGTGGTTGCGTGAGTGTGAGAGGGATTTAATTAATACTCTGTTTGGAGTGAAAGCTGGTGCAGTTATGTTGAGAGCACCTTTTGGTAAAACACTTCCGAAAGATGGTGATGGATTTAAGGTATGGGAATGAATGAAATTGGGGTAGTTGGTCGTAGGCATAGATACTCTATTAGTATCGCTAGGGCTTGAAGAAGGAATGGGTTTCGACGAAAGATTGAAAGAAACTCGGTTCTGTTTAGAATCATTAGGCTTAGATGGATGTTGGGAACCATAAGTGTAATAAGAGGATGAAGAAATTAAAGTTTGTTTTGAAAGAGAAGAGAAATTAGGGAAGATATTTATTTTGCAAGTCCAATTTGAATCTGAAAAAAGCAAAGGCTTTTGAGATCCATTGATTTTATCATTATTCTTACGGATACTTCTTAAACTACTTGGTTTATGATAATTTGAATTATAATTAAAATTGGAATTAAATTTGGAATTAGATTTAGAATTTGGATTGGAAAAGCAACAGGTAGGGTTTGGAGTTCACTATTATATATAGGGTTGTTAGCATAATGATAAGTGATAGAATTTAAGTTAGTTACTACTAGATGATTTACCTTGAAACTTATGCTTGTGTTAGACTTTGGCATATTAGTTATTTGCGATATGTGCGAAACTCTGCCAGGTTTATCCAGTCACCTAGATATGTGAACATTTCTATGTTTTTGCGTACCATCGGAAGTGCTAAGGACGAACCACTCGTATTTAAATGGTAAGTTAATTTTAAAACTGCTAAACTTGGCACGAGCTGCAGATGTCTCCTGGCATTCGGATATTGTGATACGGAACTTTTTAAGAAAGTATTTACGCACCCAAATTACTCCTGCATTAGAGGGGAATCCTTTATTACGTGTTTCGGATGTTGCAAGTTGTTTCATACGAAATGAAAGCTAATCTTCAACATTAGCAACAACAATATCTACCGCAACTGCAGTGCAGTAAGCCAATAATAAAAATAATGGGGATGCGTACTAAATTAAATTCTGTGCATTCTTTTTGTACTGAAAGTGAATACGACGTGTTGATACTTGTTGAAACATGGCTTAATGGTGACTTTCTTGATGAGGAGATTGCTGATCCGTCTGTATTTCAAGTTTATCGAAAAGATCGCTGCGCTGCTCTAACTGGATGTATAAGAGATGGTGGTGTTGTGATAATTGTTCGGAAAAAACTATGTTCCTCGCTGTGCGATATTGACACTTTGGATGGGTTAATGGATCAGTTGTGTATTTTCATCAAACTTTCTAAAGGTAAAATTGTTCTCTGCGTATCCTACATTCCGCCAAACAGTTGAATGCAAATATATACCGCTCATGTAAACAATATATTATCACTATCCTCGAATTCTGGCTGTGACAATTTTTGTGTCGTTGGAGACTTTAATCTCAGTAATTTAAATTGGGCTTTTTCATCTGATGATAATGTACATATATATACCAACAACAGTTAACCAAGTTCATGAAATTTATCTTATTGATAGTTTTTTCAGCTTGGATCTGGTTCAAGTTAATGCTATTTTTAATAAATTATCTTAATTACTTCATCTAATTTTTTATAAATAAGTCTCTTGACTATGAATTATACGAATGCCCATTTACCATTTCTGAATCAAGCATTCATCACCCAGTGCTTGCTTTTAATATTGAATTGTACGAATTCTTCAGTATAACTATGTTTGAAAAACAATATTATGACTTCAAAAACTGCAATTTTATGACTATTAATCGGCTTATTAATGATATTGATTGGCCAACACTTTTTGGTAGCTTAAATGCTTCTAGTTGCTTTGATATCCTCTTAATAAACATAACTAATATTTTTTCTAATAATGTTCCTGTAAGGAAAATTATACATTAGCTGCCATGGTATACCAAGGGCTTAAAAAAAACTGAAAAACTTACGCAATCAATTTTTCAATGTGTTTAGAAGTACTGGTAATCTTGACTGTAAAGTAAAATATTTGCACTGTTCGCGTAAATTTAATTTTTTAAATAAATTTCTATACAAACAATATGTTCTCAGCATTGAAAGTCGTATCCAATCTGATCCAAAGTCCTTTTGGCCTTATATTCAATCCAAAACAAATTCTTCTAATATTCCATCCACAATGTCATTTAATGGTAGGATATCCTACACCGTTAATGATACAGCTAAATTGTTCGCTGATTATTTTGAATCTAACTTTGAAAATACTTTAGCTCCTGCAAACTATCATGTTGTTGACAATGTTGACTCGTGCTTAAATTTTGGTAACTTAGTTATTACTCCGTCTGATGTTAAAGTTCCTATTGATTCACTGAAAAACTCTGCTAAAAATGATGTAGATAGTATAAATGCTTTTTTGCTGAAACAATGCACTAACTCTTTATCTCTACCAGTTTGTATGATTTTCAATAAATCTATTAGCTCTGGTGTTTTCATTAATAAATGGAAAGTTTCGCTTATTACTCCTGTCTTCAAAGCTGGCAATAAGCATGATGTTCTAAATTATAGACCAATCTCAAAGTTAACAAATATCTCAAAACTGTTTGAAAAAATCGTTAAGGATAAAATGTACTTTGCCATAAAAAACTCAATCTGTCCTAACCAATATGGGTTTGTCTCTAATAGATCAACTACAACCAACCTTAGTATTTTTACAAACTACTGCATTACTACTGTCAAAGATCGATATCAACTTGATGTCATTTACTCTGATATTTCAAAGGCATTTGATAAATTACCTCATGATGTTCTATTGCTTAAACTTGCTAAGATTGACTTTCATTCTAATTTCCTTACTTGGTTGAGTTCGTACCTATCTAATAGAATGTCGTATGTGGTCATTGACAATGCAAGTTCATCCTCATTTTTAGATATGTCAGGGGTTCCCCAAGGCAGTATTCTTGGGCCCTTACTCTTTGTAATTTTTATAAATGACGTCTCGAAATGTTTCCATACTGCTCAATTTCCCCTTTATGCTGATGATCTTAAGGTGTTCCATAAGGTTGGAAGTTATTTGGATGCTACTAGTCTTCAGTCTGATCTAAATAATGTTTTCTTGGTTCAAAATGAACAAACTATCGCTTAATCTCGGTAAATGTTGCATTGTTTCTTACTATAAACTACATTCCCCAATTTTATTTGATTACGCATTTGATAATTCTAAATTAATTAGACTATCAGAAATTCGAGACTTGGGTGTAATTTTTGATTCATATTATCCCCAAAGCATATTCTCTTTTAGCGTTTCTTAGGCGCAATAGTGTAGGATTTGTTAACCCTTACACGCTAAAAACTTTTTATATGTCCTTTGTTAGATCAACCCTTGAATACGCTTCTTTCATCTGGAGCCCGTTTTATTCTGTACATATTAATAGATTGGAAAAAGTTCAAAAAAGATTTTTGAGGTTTGCTTTACGTTCATTAAATTTTACTGAACCACTTCCTTCATATAGGACGCGTCGTTTGCTCATTGGTCTATCATCTCTTGAGGATAGAAGACTTGTACATACTATTATGTTTATTTATGATTTAATAAACGGAAATATCTGTGAAGATTTGCTTGCACTGGGGCTCTACTCTCTATTGCGATGCGACAAAAAAATTCGCAAAATTGGTTTGATTGTACGGATTTGCTTATGCATCGAATTTCATTTTCCCCTGTAAGATCGCTCAGAAATAGTAGTTATTTTTACATTAACTGTCATAGAACGAATTGGGGTTCTTATCCGAGGCTGGTTTAGTTTTCATTGGGCAGTAGTAATGTGGCGGGACCCAAACCCTGCGCACATTCCATGTTTTAGGTCTATGGAGTGACCCGCCGCTCAAATTAGCCGTCAAACTGACGGATGCCAGTTTGCCGTTGCCCAGGGAACACCACGTGGAGGTTTGAGTCGACTTGAGACGATTTCGACATGGATAATGCTGGCCTCGCCAGGTTGAGGCGGTCAGACACGTTGCCATGTGAAGGTTCGCCCCCTGTTCCCCTGATGAGGTCGGTTGAAACCCGGATACGGGTTGTTACGACCAACTAAGTAAGTAAGTAAGTAAGTCATAGAACGAATTATGCCATTAATGAGCCGATAAATAGAGTTCTTATTGCTTTAAACCGGTTGTATAACACTAACTTGCTTGATTTCTCTATGCCCAAATATGCCTTTAAAAATACAATTATATTAGTATTAAATAGAAATTTAGTATAATTTGCATTATTAATTAGTCTGTAAGGATCATTGTCCATAGACGTAAATAAATAAATAAAAATGCGTAAATATTAATGGCATTATTGGCGATGCTTTGCAGTGTTCCGACGCCAATGGCCTACAATGGTTTTGCACTGCCTGCCGCAATTTTTGAACTGCTAGGGTGCTGAGTTTATTGCTTCAATATCATTCATCAGCCCTCAAAGCCCTCATGCTACAGAACTCGGAAAATTGTGCGAGCTATCAACAGCTAATAATTCTGCCAAACCTGTAAATAGAGACTCTACATCTTCACTAAATGATTGTGGTTCATCTCTCAGACCTAGACGTGCAAATGCTAAATACGTCCAATCAGTTTCTGCAGCTGTAACAACCTCTAGCTCATCAATTAGTAATGTGTCGCATGCTGCGTCAATAAATGGCTCATCACTAACTACGTCTTCCACTTCTCATGCAATGGTAATGCCACTCACTACGTCTTCTTACTTTTACCTTACATCCTGCTACTGCAAGTACTTCAGCTGATTTGATGAAATGAACTTCAGCTCCATCACCAAATGTTCCTTCAACTCCTACTGTATCTCAGGCACCTTAAAATTTAAGTAATATCAACACTAATACGGAGGCACGACTCTTATCAACAATCTTCATCAGTTCCGGTACTTTCTATAACGCCAATTCCTGTTCCATCAACTTCTGCCTCTTCTGTCGGCCCACAATTTGTGCCCGGTAATGCTGGGGCTCTACAAACTGCTGCAGCCTTATATGATGCTGCATCTAGTACGCTTGCTTCTCTGCCAAATTCAGATGTGGCATTGCATTATGCTTCATGTATCGTAACAACCTTGCCTCCTGCAAATGCATCGTCTTCTGCATTACCATCGGTAATGTCTCCAGTACCGAGTTATGCTTTTGTCGCGTCAGCAGCTAATCATGCTAATTCGGTCCAGTCACATATCGACACCTTGAGTCTATCTTTTGGTGATTTGGTGGTAACGCAACGCGCTCCACGTAAAATGCTCTTTATCTCAAGCCTTGCTCCGAGTACAACTGAAGATAATGTCCTGAATTATATTTAGAAAAAAGTAAACCTCTCACCTTCAGCATCATTGAGCTGCCGTAAAGTTAATATACCAGAATCATGATCTTATTCATCTTTTAAATTATCTATTCATGCGATTGACTTTGACCTGATTTGTTCTAAGGATGTTTGGCCGAGTGGCACTATCGTACATGAATTCATCTCCAAAAAAAAAAAAAAAAAAAAGTCTTCGGCGCTTTCCATCTCCCAGTCGCTCAAAAAACGAGGCCTCAACTCGATGTTTAAACTCTGCACCCGTATCTACCATAACTTATCAATTTGTTGGCGGCAATATCAATACGTCTCACGATATTCCGTCGCCATCGATAGTTGACTCATCATCACCAGCATTTTCCCACCTACTGTGTGTTCTTCATCATCTTCGCCACCTGCGCTTGTAGCTGAGCTCGCACCGCGAGCCCTACAGTAAGTAATAGAGAGTCATATACGCACTAAATATCATTAGTCTACGTATTCTATGCACCACCAAAATGCCAGCGGCATCCGCTCTAAATCTTCTGAATTCCTCTTGGCGATGTCTAATAAGGAATATGAATTCGTGGTCATTACTGAGACTTGGTTCCATGAAAACATCTATAATGCGGAATTTTTTGGCGATTACTACAATGTTTTTCGACTATCTGTGTTAGTTACATCTGTTACATCTGGGCGTGTTAAATGTGGTGGCGTACTAATCATTATTTATCATTACCTATTAATAACAGGCTCATTGTGCAAATCTGTGTTGATTTTCTAAATAGATATTCCATTTACATTATAAATTCTTAACTACCTCCAAACAGTTCTATTGAGTTGTACAAAAATCACTTAGACAATATAGACTCCATTTCAAACTCATTACATGTCAACCAGCATATGTGTGTTCTAGGTGATTTTAACCTCGGTAATATTTCTTGGATTTCCGAATGTAATAATTTAATAAAGGGTAGTTAAATTTTAGGGACCGATGTTGAATGTGAACCACACCTAAACGTCAAGTTTTTTTCTGCATTTCATTTGACATTTCTCAATTTCAGACTAACTCAATTTGAACCATGGAAAGATACACAATCGAGCAACGCGTTAAAGTTATTCAGGCTTATTATGAAAATGGGCGTTCAAATCAAAATGCATATCGTGCACTTCGTGATTTTTTCTGAAAATCGGAAAAATCGTGCAAAAATTTGAGCAAAAATTGGGTCTGTAGGAGATGTGAAAACACCAGTGCATGCTCGTACAGCTCGTACTGCATAAAATATTGCCTGCTGTTCGCGATAGTGTGGCTGAAGAGCCGTCCACCTCAACTCGTCGTCGTGCCCAACAATTGCACCTCTCACGCTCGTCGTTGATGAACATTATGCATAAAGAATTGCATTTACACGCTTACAAGGTGCAATTGACTCAAGAACTAAAGCCTCTTGACCATTTCAAGCGTCGTCAATGGTCTGAATGGTGGCAAGAAATGGCAACAGTGGATAATCAATTTTCGAAGAAAATAATTTTCAGTGATGAGGCACATTTTCACCTAAGTGGATTTGTCAATAAGTAGAATTGCCGCATTTGCATTGTCGAAAAACCAATGCACCCACAAAGAGTGTCTGTTTGGTGCGGTTTATGGGCTGGTGACATCATCGAACCGTATTTTTTCCAAAATGAGGCCGGTCAGGCAGTTACTGTGAATGGTGTTCGCTATCGTGAGATGATAATGAACTTTTTATGGCCCGAATTGGAAGATATGAATGTGGACGATATGTGGTTTCAATAGGACGGTGCCACTTGCCACACAGCTAACTAAACAATGGCTCTTTTGCGCGACAAATTCAATGGCCGTGTTATCTCACGTGGTGGCGATGTCAATTAGCTGGTTGTTTGAAAGAAAAGGGGTACGTCGATAAGCCAGCAACAATTCAAAAGCTAAAAGATGAGATAGTTCGGCACATTAACGGTAAAGAACCTCACTTTTGCCTCAGCGTCATCGAAAATTTTGACCATCGGATGGAGGTGTTCCGCCGAGGTCGCGGCGGCCATTTGGCCAATATTTTTTCCATACGTAATTGAACCATACGCATATTATCATAATAAAAAGAAATCCCAATAATTTCCTAAATAATTTGTGTTTTATTCAAAATCAACATCGGCCCTTAAAATTTAATCACCCTTTACCATTCAATTTTAATTCAGACATTGAAATTTATTAATTTCATTTTTCTTATCTAATTGATTTTATCAACTAAATCATATAACGAATAGGATGAATTTTATTATACAAACTTAATATTTGTTACGAGTGACTTAAAAGCAAATTGTGAACGTAATCTGTGCCTTATTTCTAATAACACTATTCATCACAAAGCATTGTCTGTTCATTTCGAATTTTATAAATTCTACCGGGGTCTAATGCTCGCCTCTCTTATTTAAAAAATGTAAAAAATAAAGCATTTAAAAATTTCAAACTAACAAACAGCAATTCCGATTATATACATTTTATTCAACTAAGAAATGAATTTGATTTTTTGCAAAAGTTCTTATACAACCAGTATATTTTAAAAACTGAGACGCAATTAAAAACTAACCCAAAGGCTTTTTGGCTTTACTTAAATGCGAAGCATAAATCAAATGGATTTCCAGCACGTATGAGATTTGAAGATATCTCGTCGAATACTACGATTAATCTGTTCCCCAAATTTTTCCAAAGAGTTTATGAAAAGCATAATTATTCATCGAATACTCCCGAGAAACAATTTCATATTTTGTGTCCATAAAGTAGCAGATATGTGTCCGGTCCCCGTGTCGGTAAATGTCCGACACATGTACCGCAAAAAGTTCTAGTTCTTAACTCCTTGGTCAGGCACCTTGGTCCGAACGAACACATATCGCGCACTCGTCGGTTTATTGTGTCCAAATATAGTCGGATGTTTCTTGAACACTTTTCAATAAATCTTCACGGAAATGTAAGTAAAATATCAGGCCAATTTCAGTTAAAACTTTGGGTACTTTTCGGGTACATTACAGTTAATACTCAGGCCAGTTACGATACTATTTCGAAAAATTTTCAGGAAAAAGGGAGCAAAATATCAGACAAATTTCAGTTAAAAAACCGGATACTTTTCAGGTACATTACAGTTAATACTCAGGCCAGTTACGATACTATTTCGGTAAATTTTCAGGAAAATGTGAGTAAAATATCAGGCAAATTTCACTTAAAATATCGGATACTTTTCGGGTACATTACAGTTAAGACTCTGGCCAGTTACGATACTATTTCGGTTAATTTCAAGAAAATGTGAGTAAAATATTAAGCAAATTTTAGTTAGAACATCGAGAACTTTTGGCACACCAATCACTGAAATTGTTTCATATTCTCGTTACTTTTAGGGGACTATGGTCGTGCACATTTTTATATTAAAAAACCCTTTGACTAATATGTGCTCGACTATAGCCCATTAAAATTATCCAAAATAAGTAATTATTTAAAAATATGGAGTGCGAAAAATTCTTGATGTTTTCACTGAAAATTGCCCGATGTTTTACTCACAGATCGCTGAATATAACTAAATTTCCCTGAACCAAAATAGCTAGCCTGGCTCATAACTGGAAAATAAGAAGAAAATGCATGGGTATTTTTCCAAGTAATGGTTTTTATTGTTTTATTAATACGATGAACTCTTAAAGAGGACCTCTTCAAGAACTCTTGAATGGCTTTTTTTATAAATTAATGTGTAGCAATATTTTAATTTTTTGCTCTGAAGTTCGCAACACTTTCCGTTAGAGCTATTATTCCCATATTGTCCGAAAACACCAGTTTCTCGATATCTGAAATTATGAAAAGAAATTTTATTACCAATAATACCAACATCTGAAAAATGTGATCTCTTCTTCTTGGAAAACATCTAAACCACTTGCGAGCGACATTTTTTTTTGCAGCATTCGCAAATACACGCTATGAAATCAAACGAATGAAATTAATTTAATGGAAAAACTTACCTTAATCCACTTTAAAACACTTTCACTTAAAACAGTTTTCTTAAACAAACACCTTACTGCTACGCGCACGATTCAAAATGACTGAAAAGCCGAGCGCATCATGAAGCTTATGACCGTTGTGTTGCATGAAGCTTTTGCAATAGTCGTGCGAATAAAAGAGATGGAAGAAATGTTCGCTCTGTTGCACTCATAAGCAAAATGCTTTGCGCACAGCATCGCAACGCTCATATGTTCCATTGCGCATGCGGCCTGTCGTTTGTAAAATAACAACAATTTCAATATAGAACGGTACATTTAAATTCGATTAGAGAAGAGCAAAAAATATTAAAGTTGTATGTATGCGTTTCTGTGCCTGCACTGTGTCTGAACTGTGCCTGTACTGTTGTCGGTAATTCACCATCACGGTGTAGTCGTGTTCGTTCGGCAAAAAATATTAAATTCGTATGTATGCGTTCCTGTGCCTGTAGTCGTGTTCGGGTTGAACTGGACACATGTCAGCCAGTTTATTGACACATATATGAATTTTTCCTCGGGTCCTGTTCGCTGGATCTCGTTTTTTCATAAACTTCGCAGGTTTTCGTTTCTGCTCGTAGCTTTCAGAAAATTAAATTGTGTCTGATATTCGGGGCTTTTGTGCCTGAGTTCTTTGATACGAATGTGCGATTTGTTTTTTTTTCATTAACTGCGGAGTTTTTTGTTACTGCTCGTAGTCTTTAAAAAATAAAATTGTGTCCGATACTCGGGATTTTTGTGCGTGAGTTCTTTGCTACGGACACAAATTGTTTCTCGGGACTGATTTCTGAACTTTGAAACAGTTTGTTTAGATCCTATCGACAATTTTATAGTATTTGAAAACGATGTCTCAGATGCGATTTCTTGTCTAAAACCTAGTTTCAAAAATGAGCAGGATGGTTTCCCTTCAAGTTTTTTCATTAATTGTAATTCTTTTATACTGAAACCAATTACACATCTATTTAACTCGTGTCTTCAATCAGGTTTATTTCTTGATTGCTGGAAAACTTTCATAATTGTGCCTATATTCAAATCTGGAGACCGTGGCTATGTATGCAACTATAGAGCCATTGTTAAGCAATCCACTTTTGCCAAAATTTTTGATAATATTTTAAAAAACAAGATTTATGATCAGATAAATGGTGATATTAGTAAAGCTCAGCATGGTTTTTTGCCAAAAGGATCCACCACAACAAACTTGTTATTGATATCCAATAATGTTATTGATGCCATGGTAGACAGCTGCCAACTTGATGTAGTGTACACAGACTTCTCGAAAGCATTCGACAAAGTTGATCACTCGATATTATTGTTAAAAATTAAAAAATATGGGTTCTCTGATACACTTCTAACATTCTTTAATAGCTTTTTATCAAATCTAAAACTTCTGGTAAAAATTGATTCTACTGTCTCCAATGATATAATTATTGTTTCCTCTGGTATTCCTTAAGGGACTCACTGTGATCCTAAAGGACAATTAAAAATATGACCAACTTTGTTATTTGCTGATGACGTTAAACTTTTTCAAAAAATCTCTGTTACATCAGCCTGCTTTTTATTACAACATGATTTAAATATTTTTGGTAATTGGTGTATGAAAAATAATTTAAATTTGAATATAAGCAAATGTTGTGTAGTATCTTTTACGAAGCGTAATACTGTTACTAATTATTTATTTATTTATTCATCTATCGAGTATGATTACTCTATTATGATTATTATGATTACTCTATCAATAATCGCACTCTTTCCCGCAAACATGATGTTAAGGACTTAAGGGTAATTTTTGATTCAAATCTTAGTTTCAAAATCCATTATCAATATGTTATTTCGAAATCGTATGCTATTTTGGGTTTTATAAAAAGAAATAAATAAATTTTAAATTGTAAGTAAAATTGTTTCAAGTGAAAAGTATTGTTAAAAATATTGTAAAAGGTTTTTCCAGTTTTCCCTGAGGGTGATTGACCGACTCTCATCGAAGGCAGACGTGCCGTACGGTTGCTCTTATTTTTCTGCGCGGTAATTTCTTTGTAAATCTTTATAAAATATTAATTTTTGTCTTAAATGCCCGGGCAAGTGCTTGTCAACATTTAAGCTCAGTGGCGGCTGTTTGACGGAAGCTTTGAACGTGAAAAACATTAAATATTAAATAATTACAAATTTCGAATTTGCTCCTTTTGCTCTGTTTATTATTCGTCATCGTTAAAAACAAAAACAAATCTGTCGAAAATCACTAGCTGTGCGTGTGCATTTTGTCATTGCCGCGATCTTTCGTTGCTGTTTCTTCGTTGCTGCATTCTGCATTGTCAGCTACACTCTGAACTACAACCTCTTCATAAGCTGCAACAAGACTGCTAGCACTGTTCGTCACCACAGCTGTTGTGGTATCTTTGGCTTGTGTGTGCTACTTCTTACTATTTGGTTTTTACTCTGCTGCCCACACACACTTTTACACTTGTTCCTAACTTTGTTTTGCGCTAATGTCTCCCTCTCCAATGTTGAAGCCTCAAGGTCGAGGTACAGCAAAAGCAGAAGGAACGCCGAAATTTGGTAGCGGCAGCGCTGATCTAATCTCCCCACAGCTCAGAGCTCTAGAAGAGCGCCTTAAAGAAAGTACGAGAGAAGAATTGAGGCTCTCTGAAGAACGTCTACGTCAGCACACTGACACACTTTTTAAGACCTTCACGACTAATTTTGCCAACAATTTTAATAAGTTAGAGAGTGAAGTTGCTGCTATCAACACTAAACTCACCGACGAACTAGCTGCTCTTGAGTTTAAGTTCAATGCTAAAATTGAGTGTGAAACCAATCTAGTAAATTGCTGCATCACTGAACTTAATAATAAAATTGCTCAAATTGGCGTCGAGCTTCGTGATCTCTCTCGCTTAAAAGCTGAAGTTCTTAAAGAGGAAACTCATATTAAGTCTTCAGAAAAAGACTTTTCATCGGATGCTATTTTATTCGGGTTGCCTTTTTCCGATGGTGAAAACCTGAAAAGCATCTTTTATCAGCTCTGTCGCTCGATTGATTTTCTCGCGCCTCAATTTCGCGATATTTTTCGTCCAAAAGCTTCTATTCTACATCCAAATTCTGCTGATATTGTAAAGTTTTACTCTCCATATGTTCGATCTCGAGTGCTGAGAGGTTTTGCTGAGTTCAAAAAGAGATCAAGAGCTGCAGTTACACTCAGAAAGGCTGGTTTCGATTTGGACAATAAAATATTTATATTTCAGAGCCTTTCTTATGAAGCGAGAAGAATCTTACAAGCCGGAATTAAATTAAAACGGGCAAATAAGATCTTCAATGTTTTCTCAATACGTGGCGTTGTACAAGTACGTTTTAACCGAGGAGATGCCGTCGATTGCTGTGTGTGAAGCTGATCTTGATTCTTTGGCGGCAAGCAATAGTAATGAAAATTTGTAACTTAAGGTCATTCATATTGTCTTTATTGCACTATTTGATACTCTATCACTCCTGCTGTCTCTCTCAATCTATTTTTATAATCATGTATTTTCTCGCTCTTTTTATCTTTCCCCTCTGGGCTATCTTTAAGTAAGCTTTTTGTTGTTCGTATAGTGTCTGTTTTGATGAATTATAATCCTTCTGGTGGCGGCAATGATAACCGTAAAGTTTTGTTAGATATCTATTGTAAGCAGCGTGAAGGTTTATCTATTGTTCACTTCAATGCCAGAAGCTTAAACATTCCAAATTAGACTATATACGCTATGTATTTCAAAACTCTAGCGTTGATGTTATATGTGTATCTGAGACGTGGTTCAATCCTGACATTCCTAATGACTATCTTAATATAAGTAACTATAAGCTATTCAGGAATGACAGAACTGCCAAAAATGGTGGTGGAGTTGCTATTTACTGCAAATCATGTCTAAAAGTAAAACTTGTAAGTCAGTCTTGTGGGTCTGATGTTGAATATTTAAATGTTGAATTGACCAATAATCACGGTGCAAAATTGCTTGTTTCCTGTGTCTATAACCCGAACAAATCTTTCTGTCTTGAACCTTTTTTTGTGACTTGTATAAACGTGTTAACGACTTTGACTGTTTTTCTATATGTGGTGATTTCAATGTCAACTTATTAACTAAGGAATAGCGTCTCTGATAGTTTTTATGATAAAGTAAATGCAGCTGGTTTGACCATAATTAACTCATCGATTCCAACTCGCTTCGCTCCTAAAGTTACTCCGAGTCTTATTGATGTCTTTATCCTGTCTGATGTGTCTTTATTATTACTTTTCGACCAAATGTCATTTATTTCTGATCATGATCTACTTTTGTGCTCTATTAATTTTAAGCCTTGTAATCTCTCTACTCCGGTTTCTATTTCTTATCGTGACTACAATTCTATTGATTACAATCTGTTGGATCAATATTTGTCTCAGGTCTGCTGGGACGATTGTTTGCTTTCTCAATCAGTTGATGATAAATTAAATGTTCTCGTCTCTTATGTAAACTATGCCTTTGAACACTTCGTTCCTGTTCGTACGTCGATAGGTGTTAACAAGTCCTGTCCTTGGTATACGTCTCTAGTCAAATCAGCTATTAAAACCAGAAACTTGGCCTATGTAAAATGGAAAAAAATCGTAATAATGTAAACTGGGATCGTTGTTGACAAAATTGTAAGACAATCTAAGAAAAAATTCTTTTTCCGCAAACTGAACTGTTCACTTCCCTCTAAAGTTCTATTGAAAAATATTCGATCTTTGGGGGGGAGGGGGGGACCTGATGCTCTTAATAATTTCTTTCTGTCCAATTCCTCGTCTGGGTTTAATAATAGTCCTCAATGTAATGTTCGTAATTTGCTTGTTAATGACCAGTTCTTCATGTTAATGACAATGATGTTATTTTGACAGTTATGAAAATTAAATCATATGCCATTGGTGACGATGGTATTCCCTTAAAATTCATTAAAATTATTTTGCCATATATTATTAAACCGCTGACGCATATAATCAACCACTGCTTTATTCCTTCCAGCTTTCCTAACTCTTGGAAACGAGCTACCTTCATTCCAATTGCAAAAGTCACTAATGCATCCGCTATGAAAGACTTTAGACCGATCAGCATTCTAAGTACGTTCTCAAAAATCTGTGACTCACTGATGTCAAAACAAATAAATGAATACTAAGAAAGTCAAAAACTATCATCGAGTTTTCGAGCAGGACACAGCTGTGCGACAGCAATGCTTAAGATAATTGACGATAATCGCATACAATATGACGCAGGAAACATCACACTCCTTTGTCTACTTGACTTCTCTAAAGCCTTTGACTGCGTTAATCATTCTCTTTTAGTTAAAAAATTCTAGCAGTTCTTTTGGTTCACTTGTAGTGATGAAAATGGAGATCTGAATACGGATATACAGTGTGTGCTGAGATTGTAGAGACAGCACTTCTCCAATTTACTTACTGGCGACGATTCCACCAATGCCGCTCATGGAGAGCGTAGTTCAGAGACACCAATCAACGATGACGGAGTGGAAGTACCACCACCTAGCCATGAAGAGGTTGGAGTTGCTATCCAACGACTCAAAAACAATAAAGCAGCGGGTGCTGACGGCCTGTCAGCTGAATTGTTTCAAACCGGCGGCGATGAATTGATAAGGCGCATGCATCAGCTCATCAGCAAAATATGGCTAAAAGAAAACATGCCCGACGATTGGAGACCCAACAATCTGCGCAAGTTATAGAGGTATCAGTCTTATTTCCATCGCATATAAGGTTCTCTCAAGCGTACTGTGTTAAAGATTAAAGCCGATTACAAAAACACTGATTGGACCTTATCAGTGTGGCTTTCGACCTGGAAAGTCCACCATTGACCAGATTTTCACGCTACGACAAGTCCTGGAGAAAACCCACGAAAATCAAATTGACACACACCATCTCTTTGTCGATTTTAAAGCTGCGTTCGATAGCCTGAGAAGGGATTGCCTATACGCAACAATGTCTGAGTTCGGTATACCTGCAAAGTTGATAAGACTTTGCAGAATGACGTTGAGCAACACACGCAGCTCCGTCAAGGTAGGAAATGACCTCTCCGAAACCTTCAATACCGAAAGAGGTTTCAGGCAAGGCGATCCACTGTCTTGCGATCTCTTCAACATCATCATGGAGGGGATCGTACGAAAGGCCGATGTGCATCGTAATGGCACCATTTTCTATAAAGGTGTCCAGCTCCTTGCGTACGCTTATGATATTGATATTGTTGGCAGAACCAAGAGAGATGTTACCGCTGCTTTCGCCGCTATCGGAAAGGAATCAGCCAAAGTGGGTTTGACGATAAATGAGGGTAAAACAAAGTATATGCTGTCTACAAACAAGGGAGCGCGGCGTTTAGACTCCCACGTTCATCCGGCAGCTATAACTTTGAAGTAGTCAAGGAATTCGTTTACCTTGGCACCGCCATTAATACCAAAAACGAAATCAGCCTGGAGATAAAGCGAAGAACAAAAATTGCTAATAGGTGCTACTACGGGCTCAGTAAGCAACTAAGTTCCAGAGCCTCTCTCGATCGACAAAACTAACACTCTACAAGACGCTCGTTCTACCTGTGCTGCTTTATGGCGCTGAGGCATGGGTAGTTTCGCAAACTGACGCAGCCGCTCTGGGGGTGTTCGAGAGAAAAGTTCTTCGCAAAATCTTCGGTTCCGTTCGAGTCGGCGATGACTATCGCATCCGAATGAACCACGAGCTATATGAGCTCTACGATGACATTGACGTAGTTCGGCGTATAACTGTGCAGCGACTACGCTGGCTGGGTCATGTCCATCGTATGGACGACGAAGCTCCAGCGAAAAAGGTGCTCGAGGCGAGGGTCGCTGGTCAACGAAGACGAGGGAGACCATGCCTCCGATGGATGGACCAGGCTGAGGAAGCCCTAACCACACTTGGTGTATCCGATTGGAGAAGGCGCGCGCAAAGCAGAGGCGCCTGGCGAGAGCTGATGAGGTCGGTCGAAACCCGGACACGGGTTGTTACGGCCACCTAAGTAAGTAAGTAAGTTCTTTGGTTTTAGTGCTAGTGCTGCTTCGTTAATTGCTAACTATCTTGATGGTAGAATGCAAAGAGTGAAGATTGGCAACACCTTCTCTGACTACTTATTAATTACAGCTGGAGTACCCCAAGGATCTATCCTTGGGCCTCTTCTTTTTAGTTTATCAATGACATTTTTTCTGTGTGCAATGATATGACGATGCATGCCTATGCAGATGACATTCAATTATATTTTTCTAACCGAATCGGCCTAATTGAGGACTTGTGTTGTAGAACTAATGAAGTCTTAAGTGCAATATCTAAGTGGGCATCAGAAAATTATCTCTGCCTTAATGTTAACAAATCATATATTCTCCCAATAGCCAAGGATAGACTTGACTTTACCCGAATTCCGGTAATTAACCTGAACGGTAAACAACTTCAGTTGGTCGACAAAATAAAAAATGTAGGTTTTTTTGTAATTTCTAAGCTTACGTGTACCGACCATGTCAACAATATTATTAAACAAATCTATTTTACACTTAGATGTCTGCGTTTGTTTTCTAAATACACTCCCACTCTGACTAAAAAAAGGCTTGTTATCCAACTTATTATTCCACTGATAACTTATTCTGAGCTTGTTTACTGTAACCTTGACTCTCACTCTGAGCACAAAATCCTTGTTGCTTATAACGATGCGGCGAGATATATATATGACTTGAAACGTTTTGAGCATGTCTCCGATAGAAGCAAGGAAATTCTGGGTTGTAGCATATCCTACTTAAATGCCAGAAACTGCATATTTCTGCACAAGCTAATAATTAACAAGACTCCATCATACCTTTTTGAAAAACTACGCTTTAGTGTTTCCAATAAAACTTTTAACTTAATTTTGCCGATATATTCCTGCTTATATTCTCTTTTTCATTAGCGCCATTATGTTATGGAACTCACTACCTCAAAATATTAAATCCATCTTCAATACGAACAATTTTAAGACTTCTGTTATATCCTTCTTTTCTTAATACCAAATATCTTTTCTATTCTATTACTTGTACTTTTTCTCAACTCTTTTTTTCTTTCTCTTTTTCTCATTTTATCTTCATGAGTATTAAATAAGTTTTAAATTATATAATATTCAATCTTTTTTATAATAGCATTTAGTAATAAGCCTTAAGCAATTTCGTTTTCTTTATTTTTGTTTTTTTTTTATTTATTTAATGTTTTCTGTTGACGATAAATAATCTCTCTGTTGTACGTTAAAAGATATTATGTAATCTTACTGTACTAATTAATATTTTAAATAATAAATGAAATGAAATGAAAAATGATTGCCGACGGCGATCGAAATATCGGAAATTAAAATTAAAAATGAAAACCATAAAAGTTTTTCATTTTTAATATTTTGGACCTTGAGCCCGCAGAATTCAACAAATAAATTTCAAAAAGGTCGAAAAACAAATAAAGACTTAAAAAAACTCTCAGAGTTTTAAAGATCCCCTAACTGTCCAATCTATTTATGTGTCTTTGGTTAGAAGTATTCTAGATTATTGTTCAATTATCTGGGATCCATTTTATGCTCTACACTTTAATCGAATTGAAAAAAATTCAAAAGCTCTTTACTAAATATGCGCTTTATAAAATGCAATGGCCTGATGGTCTCACAACTTATGAAGCTAGGCGTAAACTTCTTGGGTTGCAGTCGCTAAGTGATAGACGATAATTTTGTTCACTGTTATTTATACATAATGTTGTTTCCGGTAGAATCGCTAGTGATGATATTAGAAGTCTATTCGTCTTACATCTTCCAACTAGTACGATGACAGAATTCATAGAACTAATTACTCTCTTAATGAACCTATTTCTAGATGCATCTGTTTGTGTATTAGCTCCTCTTTATCTCTTCATTTTAATGTCAGTCAAGTGATTTTCGTTTGCAACTTTTTATTATCTTTAATTAATGTATTCATTGCAATATTCTCTGTGATTGAACTAGCTTCCTTGTAATATGTATACATTTTTTCTTAATTCTCATTTTTATAATATTCTTAATTAGTACAAATTTTGTCTCGACTCTCTCATTTTTATTGTTGTTGTATAAATGTATTTAATTTAGTATTTTTTAGTCAAATTTAGTGTAAGACAATAATAGTCTGTAAGATTGTAAAAATCCGTAGACCGTAAATAAATAAATAAATAAATATAGAAGATACCAAATGTTTGTAAGAATTTACCCTGTACTCGTAGATGTCACTCAATAGTAAAAAGTTGTGGTTTTGCTACATTGGCGGCCGTGGCGTAGTGGGTAGAGTGTGTGACTGTTACGCCAGAGAACCCAGGTTCGAACAGAAAACTTTCAGAGCAAACCTCAGAGACTAAAAACTGCCATGAAAAGCTTCTTGAGAACATAAGCCGTTTGGAGTCGGGGTAAAACATGTTGGTCCAGTTCTCGATCATTTGTGTGCAAACATTTCACATCACACACAACACAATTGATCATAAGAAGCTCGGTCAAAGTCCTTTCAAGGGCTGAGATGGCCATTTTGTTTTTTTTTTTTTTTAATTTACACATTTCACTCAAAACGATGACAGTGAATATTGAATGATGACAGTGAATCAATTTTTAATTTACATTATTCAAATTGTAAATTTAAAATGTGATGGAAGATTCGATGTTGAAAGTCAAAATTTATACCTTTGTTCAGGCCCGTGGCCAGGATTTACCTTAGGGGGGGTTTTGATAAAAAAATCTATAAGTTGATACCAGTAAAAACGATAAGCAAAGATATGGAAAAATAAATAACCATAATATAAGCTTGAAAGGTAAAAAAAGGTAAGATTTCTTGCAGTTTCTTAAAATCAAAATTAAAATTAGCTATGAAAAATCGCAACTTTTTTATTAAGTTCACCTGTTGAAGTTTCACATAAACGGGAGAACCAAATATTTTAGTCTTTAGATTTGGTTTCTTTTTGGCCTTCTTACGCTTTTATTGATCCCTTATCTTGTGTATAAGTATTTGAAACTGTGTGAACCCTAGTACGAGTTATCTTTAAAGTCTAAAATAGTATACTGTATTATATATGTATTATACATGTATTATATATGTATATATACTATACTGTTCTGGAAAATGATTTTGACGATTTAAATAATATTCAAAAGAAAATATTTTAAGATCTTTAAAAATTTAACAGTTTTATTTTCTCATGATTCAATTCCAATAACAATTACTATATATATATTTTTTTTTAATAAAATTTTTTGAGCACAGGAATCGACTTCGATAAAAGCCATATTTAAATTTCAGACTATTTTTCAAAAACTGTAATTCGAAAACTGGGTTTTGCACAGCACCAGTATCTTATACCCAATATATTATTTAAGATATCACATGAAAATAAGTTCATGTTAATATTAAAATAATTACTCAGCTAGATAAATTTTTATAAAAGGAATGAAACAGTAACTTTTTGATATTCAAGAATTTAATCGGTCGTGGGTTTTTATTAAAATTATTTGCAAATTAAAAAAAAACTGAAAACAAAATTTTTTGAACATCCAAATTGTTTTTTAGTTTTTTAAAATAAAATAATTCTAAAAATGCTGAAGCTTAAAAAGCTGTACTTGTTAATTTTTTTTTTATGATAATTTGGTAACATGATTAAAAGATCATCAAATTACTATAGAATTGGACTGTATAAAATGTTTAACAAAAATTTTTTCTATTGAGAATTTTTTTTCGAAAAAAGGCATATTTACATTTAAGGTGATTTTCCGAAACCTGTTATTTGGAAAAGACTTTGCACAGGGCTAAATTTTTGTGGCAAGTTGGAAATTTTAGATGTCTTATATACCAAGAAACTAGAAAATAAAATAGTCAAACTTTTTAGTCATTCGCTTTACTTGGAATACCCCATAATGTGTTAAATTTCGTGGTTTATGTATTTTTTACACTTTTAAAAATGAAAAAAAACCCATTCAAATGAATGAGTTTTCAAAAATTTTGGGTCTAATAAGCTTACCCAGCAAACCGTAGTTGACGACTTTGTCGAAATTCTGACTAATTTATAACTAAAGTCTTAAAGAATCGTTACAATTTCGTAACACAAATATCGGAATAGTTTCACTTTTTATACGAATTCATGTAGAATTTCGTTATGCGACTATTTGTAAAACATATTGAAATGCAAACAGATTAAAATTTCCTTTATTTCGAACTGTCTGAACGAAATCGCAACTTTTTCATAACATTTTCGTTAAGACTCGTTACGAAATCGTTACGACATTTTGTTACGAAGTCGTGTCAACCGCTTCATACGATATTCTTGACGATTTTGTAACGAAATCGGATTCCGAAATGGGAATGATTGCGAAATGTTTGTTACAATTTCGTTAAGAATATTCCGATATTTGCGTAACGAAATTGTAACGATTTCTTTAAGACAGCTCGAAATAGTTACAAATTAGTCGGAATTTCGGCATAGTCGTCAATTATGGTTTGCTGGGTAGATATGGCATAAAAAATGTTAAGCTCACAATTAAGCACCCTGTGCTTGTTATTATTAGCTCTTCGCATATTTTCTTTTGGGCAGCGCTTCTCGCTGCCTAGTTTTAAAACTCTGTTAGTTTTATGAATTAGAATAAAATCTGACATCGGCAGACGAAGTTCTTGTTTTTTAAACCCCGTGCTTTCCTTTATTCGGAAAAATTTGAATTAGTCTTTAATATTTCCCCAGATTTCGAGTTATTCATGTTCCAACGCGAGCCGGGTTTTTAATAAAAGAAAAAAAAAATCCGCGATTTAAAAAAAAAAAAAATTTGTGCTTTTTAATATATATTTTATATATATTTATAAAAAAAAAAACACGCCGCGAGTGCTAACAAAAGAAAAACAATTAAAAAACTGAACGTTTCGTGTAGAAGCATCAACATCTACAACAATCAACGGCGGCAGCATCAACATCAACATCTATTTACAACAATCAACAGGAGAATCAACAGCGGCAACAACAAAAACATCATCAGATTCAACAAAGTCTTGATTCAGGTGAGTTTTTTATTCTAATAAATTATATTGCTTATGATTAAAACCAAATAAAAAAAAAATATAAAATAATATTTAAATTAATAAGAGAAAAAGTGACTCGTTGTTTTAATTCGCCTCATTCACGCGGTTCGATTCGGTAATAATTATTCTTATAATTATTTTATCCTCAAAATAAAGTCTTTATATACCTAGTATTGCAAGTGACAGCAAAAATATAAATAAAAAATATTTTACCAGCAAAAATTGTTTTGGCGGTAAAACAAATTATATATATACATACATAACTTTATATAAAAAAGGTTCTTGAACTTGTCATTTGCAGTACATTGTTTTTTTATTATTCGGTAAAGAGTTAAAAGTTTCAGCTCTCGTTCGATCTCTAACACAGAGATCTTTAACGTTTTTTGTTTTTGATAAAAATTCCAAAAAAAAAAACAAAACAAAAGTATCAGTACACTGGGCTGTATTGATATTTTTGATGAATCAAGAGTGTAAGCAGCATTTCTGCACTCTTGTCTAAAATTGTTTGCATTCTGCTTTGTGCGTTATACGCACTAGTCAAAGCCGAAACCACGCTTTCTGCTGGTAAAAATCAACCCCAACTTTGTGCTTATTACATTTAGCTCTCTCGCGCACTCATTTCCTTTGTGTGTGTTCGAAGCTGAGACTGCATCTCGTGCCAATTGCGCTTGTTGAACAGCTCTTCAGCCGACTGCATATAATTGCAGTGAGCAAATAAGCCGCACAGTGGGACTAAGTCGTAAATTTGCTATCAAAATTTACTTAGTCTATTTTCGTAGGAAAAGTGCACTGTGGGCCAAGCACATTATTTTGCAAGTAAAACTTTTTATTATTGAACTTGCAAAAAATTAAAAATAAATAAATAGAGTCAAAAAATAAAGTTTAACAAACAAAAAAAAATTTTTTTTTTCCTATTAATTAATATATTATTTTTGGCAAAATATATATTATATATTAATAAAATTATATACGGCAAAAAACTTTTTATTTTTAAATTAAATTTACTGCCGTGTTGTTTTGCTGGATTTTTGTGATATTTTTTAATCCTACAAATTTTTATAGATTTTTAAAAGCGACAAAAATATTTTTTAACCTAAAAAAAAAAAATTTAATATTTTAACAAGGGAAAATAAATTGTCGCATTTAAAGATATTTACAGGGTTGTCAATATTCGAAGCGCCCATCTGGCAACACTGTAACTTTCCGCAGTGATGCCAAATCGACTAATGACATACCGCGTTTGAAGCGTCATTCCAAGCAAATGTTTACAATGGAACAGTACACGCCACAGTACAGTACACGCTCTAAAATTGTTGAAATTTACATTCAACAAAACAAGTCAATAGTGAAAACTCAACGTGCTTTCAAAAAAATAAATAAAGTGAAAAGTGCCCCTTCCAAAAAAAACAATTTATCGTTTGTATGAAACTGAAAATCCACAAGAGATTCAAGAGGTACCTCTTCACAATGCAAAAGTCACTGTTTGGTGCGGCGTTTGTGCTAAAATGCTCATTGGGCCGTTCTTTTTCGAAGATGATAATGGCCACAGAGTAACTGTCAATCAGGAGCGTTATCGCGATATGATAAACAATTTTTTCATGCCAATCGTTCGTCGAAAGCGTATCAGGCACTACTGGTTTCAACAAGATGGCGCGCCACTACACACAAGCCGCGCAAAAATAAAATGGGCGCTTCGAATATGGACAACCCTGTATACGTTTGTCCGATGCTCTCGTCGAATTCGAAGCGGACTTTAATGCCGCCGAATATCACGACGTTTTCTCCCTGGAAGCTCAAAGCGAAGAGTTGAGAGCCCAGTGGAAAAAAGTAAAGGCTGCTTATGGTGCCTGTTTGGATAAAATGTCCAATGACGAGGATTCAGACCTCGAATCAATAAAAAAGAAGTATCGCAGCTGCTACCAGTCATATATACTGGTCACAGTATGCCTGTGCCGCCATGCGATACTGAGGTTTTCAGTGGTGATTACCTCTCATGGCCGTCCTTCAGGGACATGTTTACGGCCATATATATTACAAACTCGCGGCTAACTGCAGTGGAAAAACTTTTCCACTTAAATAATAAAACACGTGGTGAAGCAAAGGAGATTGTTCGGAAATCTCCGTTAACCAATGATGGTTTTGCTCAAGCTTGGCAAGATTTGTCTGACCGTTACGAGAATAAACGTATCATGGTCAACAGCCAGCTTAAGATTTTATTCAACCTACCCCATGTGCCAAAAGAATCTGGCACAGAACTTAAAAAACTTCAACGAGATATCAATGGTTGCATTTTTGCTCTAAAAATGCTCAACATTGATATAAATAATTGGGATGCAATCTTCATCTATCTTTGCTCTACGAGATTACCAGAGGTCACGCTCTCCCTATGGAAGCAGTCCATTGTGAATAAAAACGAGATTCCAAAATGGACAGACCTCGATTCTTTCCTCACAAGTCTGTTTCAAACTCTTGAAACCGTGTCTGACATTCGCAGCTCTAGCGGCGCGATACCAAGATAAATTCCAATCTCCTCCTCCTCCAACTCAAAACAAAACCAGAGCAATTCATCTGGTAAAAAGGTAAATAATTACCAAATTAAAATATCTCCTGCGAATTGTAAGCTGTGCACTTCAGAACAGCATTCTCTTCGCTTTTGCCCTCGATTTCTAAGAATGGATACCAATAATCGACTATCAATTGTCAGAAAACATAAGTTTTGTATCAATTGCTTAGCTCACTCTCATGAGGTGAAAGAGTGCAAGAGTCAATATACGTGTATGATGTGCAAACAACGTCATAACACTCTCTTGCATCGAGACTCGACTCCACCACAAGCTCTCGACCCAACCCCACGGGCTCTAACACACAATCTCATTCCACTCTAATACAGTCCACAAGCAATGACATTCAATCATGCTTCACTACCAGTACCAAACACGTATTGCTTGGTACAGCTAGGAGCGTCGTACACAACTAGAGCTCTTATCGACTCTGGCTCTGAAGGTACGTTCATATCCGAAAGATTGCAGAAGCTGTTGAAGTTGCCCACAAGAGTCGTAAACGCTCAAGTTTCGGGGCTTAACAACGCAGTTTCAGCGCAAGTGACCAAAGCTTGCGAAATTATTCTCAGTTCGCCTAAAAATAGGCAATTTCAAATAGAACCTACGGCTTTTGTGCTATCACGCTTAACTGGGAATCTGCCGTCATGCTCCATTGATTCTTCATTGTGTAAGAGTTTGCCAGATTTACAACTAGCAGACCCACATTTCTTCAGAAGTCATCAAATTGATGTACTAATCGGTGGCGATTTGCACCCTGCCATAATTCTCGATGGCATCCAAAGAAATATTCTTGGATCACTATTGGCACAAGAAACAGTTTTTGGCTAGATATTTACAGGCCCTATGCCTTGTAACGGAATATCCAACTTTACTAACTGTTTGAGCCATTATAGTGAAGTTGCGATCGATCAACAGATCGCACGTTTTTGGGAGTTGGAGGAACTGCCTAAAAAACAATTTTTATCGCAAACTGATAAGTTTTGTGAGGACAACTATCAGAAAACCACTAAACGCGATAACAATGGTCGATATATGGTTACCTTACCATTTAAATGTGGATTCCCGGATGACATTAATCTTGGATTTTCTTGAGGTATTGCTTTCAAGCAATGGGCTAGTGAAGCTCGATTGCACAAAAATCCAGAATTTAAGACGCAGTATGACGAAGTGGTAAATGATTACCTCAAATTTGAAATGTCGCCATCTCATTATTATTTGCCGCATCATGCGGTGATGAAACCAGAGAGTACTACTACCAAAGTTAGGGTAGTATTCAATGCGTCAAGTCCCACATCAAATGGAGTCAGCTTAAATGATGTCCTGTACGCAGGTCCACTTCTTCAAGCCGACTTGACGCTTCTGGTATTGAAATGGCGGTTCTTCAAATATGTATTTAACGGTGACATTTAGCAGATGTACCGCCAGATTCTGGTTGATCCAAAACATTCCGTCTTTCAACGAATTCTGTTTCGAAGCTCACCTGGCGATGTCATTCAGGATTATGAGCTTAAAACAGTAACCTTTGGTCTAAACTGTGCTCCATACCTAGCCATTAGAACCATGCTGCAATTAGCACATGATGTTCAGCAGCAATATCCTCTTGCTGCACAAATTTTGCGACATTACACGTATGTCGACGACGCTCTTGCGGGAGCTCACGACGTGGAAAGCGCAATTAAGGCTAGAAATGAGCTTATCGCTGCCTTAGACTCTGCAGGTTTTACTATGCGGAAATGGACGTCTAATGCTTCAAGTATTTTAGCAGACCTACCTACAGAGCATCTTCTGCATGAAGACTTTTTAAAGTTAGAAGAAGCAAGCTGCGCCAAAGCGTTGGGAATTCGTTGGAATGCCTTTTCAGATCTATTCTATTTTTCTGCTAAGCGTCTTGAGATTAATTCGTCATACACAAAACGTGAAGTATTATCTATGATAGCCCAACTATTCGATCCTGCAGGTTGGTTAGCACCTATAGTGGTGACAGCAAAAATTCTAATGCAGCGCATCTGGTTGGATGAAATAGATTGGGATGAAAATCTCCCATTGCACAGTTTTCAATCTTGGCAAAACTTTTTGCTTGATTATGAAAACAAATAATATTCGCATACCACGGTTTGTTGGATTTTCACCTGAATCCGACTTAGAGTTTCGCGCCTTTTGCGATGCGTCTGAAAAAGCATACGCAGCGTCGATTTACATTCGTGTAAAGCAAAATGATTGTATTGTAAGTCATCTCATTTATGCGAAAAGTAAAGTTGCTCCAGTCAAGACGATCTCGCTACCTCGTCTTGAATTATGTGGTGCTGCAGCCCTTCTCGCTGATATAGTAGATTCTTTATTATCGCACCTTGAAATAGAAAGGCATCGCTTGTATTGTTGGACTGAATATACAATAGTGCTTGCGTGGCTTTGTAAGCCCCCATGTTCCTGGACAACCTTCGTAGCCAACAGAGTTTCAAAAGTGGCAGAGAAGGTAGGAATTCACAATTGGTTTCATGTAGATACACGCTGCTGACTTAGCAACGCGTGGAGTTACGCCACAAGAGCTAGTTGATAACGCTCTTTGGTGGCATGGACCTTCTTGGCTCACGATCGAACGATCAGCTTGGCCAAGCATGGCTCCAGCCCCAGCTCTAGAAACTTCGCTTGAGCGCAAAGCTGTAAAAGTACACTTTGCATATTTTGTTCGAAATATGAAGACATTCTGGAGCGCTTTTCTTCCCTATCGGCCGGACTGAGAGTTCTAGCTTACGTGTTTCGTTTTCTGCATCGCACCCATCCTAAGTGTCGTGCGTCTTTTTCAAAAAAATCAGCATGTCTTGAAACAGCTGAAATTAAATTCGTCAAAACACGATTGGCAGTTCTATGTCTATGTTTAAAAAAATATAGAATATTCAGCAAAGAGCCAAGTGCATGCAATCTTGACCCAGCGTTACTTAATAACTTCTTTTTGGGAAATGGACGCTCTAGTTCTACTAATACTTTGAGAAATAGTGAGTTATCTTTTCAATCAAGTAATTTTCTCTTTCCTTCTTTTGAGTTCACCCCTGTTAGCGAAGACTATGTAGGCAAATTCATAATGAAGGTTAGTTCTAATGCAGTGGGGATTGATGAAGTGCCTATCAGGTTTATTAAACTAGTAGTATGTGCAATTGTAGCGCCTCTCACTCACATTATTAATCACTGTATAACCTTTTCATGTTTCCCCGAATTATGGAAATTAGCCACGGTTATGCCTGTTGCTAAAAGTTCTCCTGCTTCTGATCCCGAGGATTTCAGACCCATTAGCATTCTTCCTGCTCTTAGTAAGGTTTTTGAACGAATAATGTCCAATCAAATTTCTGAATACCTAAATGTAAACAAACTTTTATCGCCGCTTCAGTCTAGGTTCCGGACTGGTCACAGCTGTGGGACGGCAGCGATGAAAATTATGGATGACATTAGAATATCTTATGATAATAACTTTACAACTCTTCTTTGCCTCATTGACTTCGCCAAAGCTTTTGATTCGGTCAACCACAATCTGCTTTGTTACAAGCTTAAGCATTTGTTTAAGTTTAGTGATAGTGCGGTTAAACTTTTATCTACTTACTTAGAGGGCAGAATGCAGAGGGTAAGAGTTGGTAATAGTTACTCGTCTCTACAAACAGTTTCTGATGGGGTTCCACAAGGATCAATTTTGGGTCCCCTTCTTTTTTCTATTTTTTTAAATGACGTCTTCACTGTTTGCAAATATGCAACCATTCATGCATATGCTGATGATGTTCAGCTCTATCTTTCTCGACCTGCTGGACTCTTTGAAGATTTAAGCTATAGGCTAAACTATGATTTATCATTACTCAACAAGTGGGCTGCTAACAACTTGCTTTTTATTAATCCGTCTAAATCGAAAGTACTGCCAATTGCTAGGGATGATTCTTGTTTTTTGGATATTCCGTCTTTATTTATAGGGGCTGTTAAGCTGACATTTGTTAGTAAAGTAAATAACCTTGGCTATATTATAAATTCAAAACTTAATTGCAGTGATCATATTAATCATACCTTAAGTAAAATTTATGCTACCTTACGCTACCTACGTGCTTCTTCTGATTTTATTCCCCTTGAGACTCGGCGAAGGCTTGTAATACAACTAATAATGCCACACATAAATTTTTCAGATGTCGTATACAGCAAGCTGGACTCACAATCTCAACACAAGCTCCTTGTGGCTTTTAATAATGCTGCTAGGTATGTTTTTAAAATGCATCGATTTGACCATATTGCTTTGCGAAGCAAAGATATACTTGGTTGTAGTTTGGTTGAATACCTAAATATGCGTAATATCATGTTTTTACATAATCTTATAAACACACAGTACCCTGGGTACCTTTATGAGAAATTACAGTTCTTTCAATCTGTACGGTCGAACAATTTGATTGTTCCTAGACACAACTATCTTAACAGCAGTAGATTCTTCTTCATTAGCACCATCAGACTTTGGAACTCATTGCCTTTATTTTTAAAACAAATAACTAATAGAGTCAGCTTTAAACGTGCAATTTTTATTTACTTCTCATCTCTGTAGTGATAAATTTTCTGGTTTTTCCCTTATATACTATTCTTTATCTGATTTAACTCTTTTCTTCTTACACCCTTCTTCTATTATTTTTGTTTTTATTTTTTCTTTTTTTTTTTTGTTCCTTGATAAGAATGCTTAAAATAATTTTTAATAAGGTTATTTTTTGATAATTTTTTACTCCATTTATAATAGTTTTAAGTAAAATCTTATTTATGTTAGTTATAAGTGTATTAATTCCATTTTCCTCTTTTGTTGTACTATAAAAGATTGCTGTTAATGTACAATACTTCAAAATTATTATTAAATAAATAAAAAAAAAAAATGTCAAAATATAGCTTATCCCAACGAATATCACTGGAAACTAACCAAATAATTGGAGCCAAGGGTCCCATTCTTGCTCTTAATCCCTTTTTAAAAAACGACAATTTAATGCGTGTTGGTGGACGGCTCGCCTCGTCACCAATATTATCAAATGATGAAAGGCATCCAATTATATTACCATATAATTGCCACTTTTCACGCATTTTAATACGTTTCGTCCATGAGATTTCGCTTCATGGAGGGAACGAATTAGTGCTTCGACTTATTCGAATGCAATATTGGATCCCACGTGCTATAACCCTCATAAAATCGACTCTGCATAATTGCAAATCTTGTGTTGTACACATGAAACGCCAAAGAACGCAAATAATGGTGGCACTGCCAGCTGAGCGAACTGTCATATCACGACCATTTGCGTCCACTGGTATCGACTTCGCCGGCCCATTCGACATAAAAAGCTACATGTTTGCTATGTTTGTTTATTTGTGTGCTTTTCAACCAAGGCAATTCATCTCGAGGCCACGAGCGACTTATCAACCGCTACCTTTCTAGCAGCTTTCTCGCGATTTGCTTCTAGACGTGGCTGCCCCGCAAACGTGTACTCTGATAATGGCACAAACTTTGTTGGAGCGTCCAATTTGTTCAAAAGGGATTTCAAAGCCTTTTTAAGTGCGTCACATGATGCCATACTAACCAACTATTCGCATCAAGAAATTGCATGGCACTTCATTCCCGCTGGCGCTCCCCATATGGGAGGATTATGGGAAGCAGGAGTGAAAAGCTTTAAGACCCACTTTAAAAAGATAGCCGGAAGTATGAAGTATACTTCCGGAGAATTTACAACTTTGCTTAATCGAATCGGATCGTGTCTTAATTCAAGGCCAGTTTCCGTGTCCATGTCCGAAAATCTCTCTGATTTTCAATCTCTTACTCCAGGTCACTTCTTGGTTGGCAGTCCACAGCTATCGCCAGTGGAGCCAGAAATAACTGATCAGCCTCTGACTATCATCAACCGTGATAAACCGTGATCAACGAATGGCTAAGCAAGTACGTGATTACGTTCTAGCTTGTGAAGTCTGCAAAATGACCAAGGCTCCTAATTTCATACTTCGTCCGCCTATGGGACAACAGCTTACTTCGGTACGAATCTTTCAGAGACCCTACGTGGACCTTTTAGGGTCTTACCCAAGGTCACGCTCAGGGAACGTGAGTCTCGTGACTGTGCTTGATCCCCTTTCAAAATTCCATTTCTTAGAACCCATTCGTACTTTCACTACAAAGAAAATTGTTGAATTTCTGGAAAAGCGAATTTTCGGTATTTTCGGTGTTCCAGAATTATCACAACGGACAATGGTGTTCAGTTTAAATCAAATAAATTTAAAGACCTTTTAGCAAAATATGGCGTAACGCATAATTTTACGGCTAATTATTCTCCTCAGGCCAATGCTGTAGAACGCGTAAATCGCTCAATAATAGCAGCGGTTCGTGCGTATATTCGTCCTGACCAATAGGATTGGGATGAATCCTTATGATAATAAATGATATGAAATATGATTTGTCATGCAAAAAATTATGAAGTTCAACGGAAGTTAAAACTATTGGAAGATCCAACGGCTGAAATTACGCCTGAGGAGAGAACTGAGCTGATTCGAGAGCAAGTGCGAGAGAACTTGCGACAGGCATATGAGAAGAATGAGAGGATGAATAATATGCGTTCACGACCAGTGAGTTTTGAGGTTGGTCAGGTCGTGTATCGAAGAAGTTTTGCCCAAAGTAAAGCTTCTGAGCATTTTAATGCGAAGCTGGCGAACGTCTTTGAAAAAGCTAGGGTCATTAAGAAGTTGGGTTCAGCATACTACGAGCTGGCTGATATGGCTAATAAACGGCTGGGGGTGTTTCACGATAAAGACATTAGAGGATAGTGCAACAAGTGTCAGTCCTTGCAACAAGTGTTCCACTTGTTCCGAAGAACTGTTTTGTAACGGCACACTAAATGGTGGGTTCTTGCTTTCATGTTTGAAGGTGGCTTTGACTGTGAAGTTGAATCCATATTCGAACATGCAGGTCGGAATTTGCCATAGCAGTGTCATATGCAAACATGAGTGACATACTTCTCATACCACGGCGGACGCGTTCGAGGTGTGACAGCTGACAGATTTTTGTCATTTGATATTTTGTCAGACATTTTGTCAGCTGACACTTTGTACTATGACCGTTACCATTTTGTTTTGACATCTGACCTACGTGCTTAATGTGACTTCTGACAGTTCTTGTGTATCAAAACGGACGGTATACCATTTTTATCTCTGACATTTTATTTCCTGTGAAATCTAACATTTCTTTGACATTCAAATCCGACATTTGTATTTAGTTTAAATCTGACGTTTATCGTACAGCTAAATTTTACGTTTTTTTTGGTTATTCCCATCTGACATTTCTCATTTATTCACCCGACATTTTTTTTTTGTAAATTAGACAGTTTTATTTAATTCAGTTTTTCTTTAATTCAGACAGCTGTCACAAGTCCTTTTCCAGCTGTCGCACTTCGAATGCGTCCGTTGTGAATAATTCAAATGAACATTGAGAGTTCTGAGAGGTTCACAGTGGGCGTAAACCGTGTGCATTAAGTTCTCTACGCCAGTGTGTCACACACTGTGATCTTAGCACACTCCCCGAACAAGTAAAGTATGTATGAGCTAGTGAACACCCCCATTGACATATTTGCTAAATGTCAACTAATCTTGGCAAATGGGCAACTTCCGCCCTAAAACAATTCTTTTCATCGTTGGACAGCGGAAACGAGAGCCACCCCAAACTCGGCCCAAAAAGAAGCGGCTGGCATCCACCACATCATCAATATATGCAGCATCTGAGGAAGCACAGGTAATTGCTCTGTAGCGACTAATCTAGATGGTGGATTAAATTTTGTTTCCACACAGCAGCAAAACGCCAAGAAGGCAATACATTTGCAACGCAAAAACTTAGGCGGACAAATAAATGATCAAATCAGCCACTGGGACGCACCCCACTAATAGCAGCGGCGTACCTCAGCAAAACAAGCAGCCAAAATTCGGAGCGCCCAACGTAAAATTAGTGGTCACATATCAGAGCAACCACAACAGCAGCAGCACAGCCTACCACGCACCTCTACCCAGCAGGCGCAATAATAGGGATGCCTTGGCATTTGCGACTGCACACCGGTGACAAGAGTCTCATGACTGAGTTGTGTGCCCTAGCGTCGGCTTTGCCGGGTCATTGTTATTAAATATAAGCGGTTTGGATTCTGGAGGTGCAACCGTGTTTGCCGCAAATCCGAAATAGTAACTCGGAGCACTGTTCCGGTGCAAATAGTGTCGTCAACAGGTCGGGTTGTTGGTCGGACAACAATGGTGCAAACGACTTCTGCGCCACAACCAACCGAGCAACGACAACAGCATCATCAACAGCCACAACCAACACAGCATCGACAGCAGCTCAGGACAACAGGTTTTTTTTTTATTTCAGTTCATTTTATATGTTATTTATCATTCGGGCCTCTTAAACATTAAATTAGTGTCTAGTATGACCTACCAGACCCACGTAGAGAAACATTCTCAGGTTCATGAAAGAAACATGTTGATGGAATGACTTGGCTTAGTAGCCGGTAGATATCTTAAAGTAGATACGGATTGTTCTTGAGAAAAAAAAGCTACTGTTTTCATAGAATTAATAACACTTCAAAAAAAAAAAAAAAGAATTACCCTTAAAAGAGAGGTATTGAAAATATAAGAACTATATTATATAAGTATGTATATAAGTAAGGTATATAAGCAGCTTTTAGTTTTCTAGCACAAAAAAAAAATGCGTTTTTTTTTATTCCATATTTTTAAATTTTTAAAAACACTTTTTAAATTCTATAAAATAACTCTAATAATTTTTCAATTATTAATTAAGAGTTATATTTTCGAGCTCAAGGTCTATGTTGCTTTCTGAAGAAAACAACCAACAACAACAACAATACCCTTTATATAGAGTGGCAATCATACAGCAGACTAGACAGCTGTTTCGTTGGCCGCTACACCAACTCATCAGTAGCCTTTATATGATAGCGATGATAAACTTAGCCGTTCATGTCTATTTGTTTTCGTCAATGTTAGAGAAAATTACTCTGAATTACATTGTACACACAAATGATACGAAAAGCAGCTAAAGTTCTTCGAATTTTCAGATTCACACTTATTCGGTGTAAGCTCTTTCTTCGAAGATATATCAAAGCTTTTTTACCACTCACAGGCATGTTGTAGCTTTAGTTGTTGTTCTTCTATTATTCACTGTCCGTCTTAGTTGCAGCAACCTGCTGCTATTAAACTATGACGTCATGAAATATTTTGTTTGAAAACTAAGATTTTTATTTTAATGTGTGTAAACACACAAATTAATCATAATTTTGTTTTTCAACGGCCGTGCTCTGCCAGAGAATTAATTTGTAAATTTATTCGACCTCTTTTCATAAGTTTTTGTGTTATTATTATAACTCTAATAATTTTTCAATTATTAATTAAGAGTTATATTTTCGAGCTCAAGGTCTATGTTGCTTTCTGAAGAAAACAACCAACAACAACAACAATACCCTTTATATAGAGTGGCAATCATACAGCAGACTAGACAGCTGTTTCGTTGGCCGCTACACCAACTCATCAAAATTATTAGAGTTATAATAATAACACAAAAACTTATGAAAAGAGGTCGAATAAATTTACAAATTAATTCTATAAAATTTTCATAATTAAGGCTGTGATTAGCGCATATCGTTTTTTATTTCATCAAACGATTTAACTTCTATTTTTTCATCTTCTCATTATTGTCGAATATTAGATGGGGGGTTTTTTTTGTTGTTGCATGATATTCTGAATATGCTGGCATTTTAACATCCTTCTTGCAAACTATATATATATATATATATACAAAATCTGTAGTTAACGTTTTTTCAAACATAACCGAAAAATCATAAGTAATTAAGTAATTAACTAGAAAATATAATAAATACAAAATAATTTAAGTAACTTTTTAGCATTAGACTTATAGAAAAAAAAAAGAACTCAACTGTCAAATAATTTAAAGCAAATTTCATTTCAATACAAAATCAAGCATATAAGAATCATAATTTTCTGATGTTAATTTTCGAATTTAAAAATAAAAATTTTTTTTTAATATCAATGCAAATTAGAATAATTAAACTGACCATAATATAAAAATATAACTGAACATAATTCGACATGGTAAACTAAACGTAATACAAATAAATAAATTCAATATAAAACAATATAATAACTGAACATAATATAAATATAGTAACTGCAAATAAAACAAGAATTTTTTTATATAAAATAATAAATATAACCATACATTATAAATGACATAAATAAGCATAATAGAATGAAATAATAAAAAATAAAAAGAATAATACAATAAGAATAATAAAATAGTTTAAAAATAAATTTTATTTTCTGCAAGCGGAATAAAATTGAGTTTTTTTTAGATGACAAAAAGTAAATGAAATTCTTTTAAATTTAAACAGTACAAAAATAAAAACACCATTTTCCTTTACACTGTGAAACAAGAACAAAAAACAAAATCCTTAACGAACGCAAAACCAGTGTTTTTTTTTTGCAAATTTTGACTTGATTATTTTTTTTTGTGTTTAATTTTACAACATATTAAAAAGTGAAAAATAATGCAATTTAAAATTCCAACATATTTTGATTTCTATGATATACTATCAAATACCATTATTTGCTTAAACTTATCCTTAGATTTTCACAACTGTATTGTACAAGCATAAGAATGAAGTTTATTTTTTTTTGTCAAAACTATACATTAAAGTAGTTAATATTTAATGTTAATACAAAAAAAAAAAAAACAAAAACGATACAACAAAACCACATAAAAATTTAAAAAATAAGAACAAACCATATAAATTATTCTTAAGGGCAGAGCCTTGCTTAATTGTGTAAACTTAACTTTAGATTATTTAACGTATTTACATATATGCTAATTTTCATATAAACTATGTTATTAAATGAGATTGTAAACATGAAATCGTAAGAGTTCTTATTTGGTCGAAGGAGACACTCGTTTGCGTTTGGGGAGGACTAATAACTTCGTCCCAGCGTCCTCCATGGTAGGGAGGAATGCGTGGGCCGAGCCATAACATCTGGCTCGAGTGTTGGTTGGTGGATGGGTGAGCCAGGGGCCCCCAACCTTTTCCAAACTTTTATTAAATTAGTTTTCTTCTCGTTTCAGCTCCGGTTTTTTAAACATTTTTTTGTCTCTTTCTTTTTAATTTGGAATCAAAAAAAAATGCACGTGAATTATTTGTACGGCGAACTGCTAGCACCTTGGCTAACTAGCACGTGCAGTCGTGGCCAACTTTGTGTCCGCGGGTCACCTGACCAGGGGCGGTGGCGTCGGCTAGGGTAAGCAGGCGCCCTGACTACTCTTCTGTGCTAAAGCCACAGGGGCTCATTCACCGTGCGCCCTCAAAACGAATGTAAAAGTCAGGGCTGCTACTTCAATACGCAGCAAAAGTGTAAATGTTGAGTTTTTAAACTCAACGTTTTTATTTTGGTCCCGCTTCCGGTCGTCGCTTTTTCCGCTCCGCTACAAATTGGCGCCCAACGTGGGGCCTTTTTGTTTTGAAGTCGTAAAATTAAAGATGACGAATTTGAATTTTAAAATCAACATTTTTGTTTAAATCCGCTTCCGGTCGTGACCCAAAAATCGCGCTCCGCTACATTATTTCCTAGTATTTTCTCTTTCGCGCTTCCATCTTTTCGTTGCGTTCGGTGGTTCTCTGCTCTTGAGCCGCCAAGCTCAGACCGACGTCAATCATGCAACGTGATCGTCCGTTTGGCAGTTGCAATTGCAAAAAATCTCGATCTTCCTGATTTTGTATCATCTGTAGCGCGTCGGCGAGCGCTATATCAAATAAGTTGTCCAATACGTCCATGAAGTCTTGCTCGGCTATGATTTGAGTTGCGAAGCGTCTTTTAGCGTTCACACGGACAGACGACCATTTTGTGTGTAGAGCTTCATATCATATCATCGTGCTGGTAAACGAGTCTCTTGCCAGAAAATTTATGCTTCCTTCCATACAAGAGAAGCACTCTGTCTTAGGTCCAAACGTGCAGTACGTAGATGAAAAAAAAAACTTAGAACTTGGCGCCTACAATTTGATGCGAGATTCTTTCAACTAATTCGATATTTTGCTTTTTCCCAAGAAGATGGTATGCTAATGAATGGTTCAGTCGACATATTTTTAATCACTTATTATTTTTTGACTTTAATTGGAATTGAATTTTTAGTCTTCTAAACTTAGTAATAAAGGTTGCATTGAGTCAAGAGTTACAATGAATTCTTACGTTACTACGTTGGAGTCAGCTTAATTTTTTATTATTGGGGAGTTCATTTTTGTAGATCATATATGATATATAATATGCTATAAGGTACCTTTGTTTTGATACAGTACGGAGTTTATTTCGAAAGAAGTAAGCAGGTGTTGTGACCGCACAACATTTCTCTGTACACATTGTACAAGCCAGACCTACACAACAATTAAAGTAACTTAAAGTCATGCATCAGCATAAAAACGTAAGTAAACAAAAAATTATTAATTGGTTTTATGAACGATTGCTTGAATTGCAGGCGTTCGTAAAATAAGAAAGAAATGTTTTGTTTCCATGAACGACTGCAAGTACGGTGACTCGCATTCAGGCGTTCATGAAAAAGACAGAAACTGACCTTATTTGAGCGCATACGCAAGCGCAAGCGTTTCTTACTACGACGCTGGTAGAAAGAAAACAAAGCAAAGCGAGTAAATGTTTGGGTGCAACGGCATCACCTTGACGGCGTCAGCATAATGATGTTAATTTACCTGCCCTAGTTACTGCACTGCTTTGAATTGTGCAAAGCATTCGATTGCGTAACTCACTGAGGCTACGTGATCGCATGTTACTAAGGGGAAGTGAATGAAACATAAAGATATGTGTGACACATAAATATGTTTAAATTGACACACATATCAATTTGATTGGCTAGTGTGTTATTTTTATCTGAAAGCCATTGGAAAATATTAGAATTCGTGGAGGACAGAAACGCCCCCAAAAAATGGAAACTTTCGGGGCTTTAAAGACCACCGACCGGTCAACAAAAGGAGTGTAAAATAAAATACACTTATCTAAAAGTCCTGCGTTTTATTCGAGCTCCCGTCTTTGGTCTCTTTTCTCCTTGCTGAAAGCACGGAGACCAAGGACGTTAAACACAACACAGGTGAAGAGGATCTGAGCAACGATTTTTTTTTTTTGTAGTAACATTTTGATCACTTTCGACTAGGTGGTAAAAAAACTACCCATCTTGGTTGGAAGAGGAGCCACATTTTTGGGACGGCGGTACTTAAAAAATTTAAGGAAAGACCTTTTCAATTATTTTTTTCTTTGTTGCTCATTACTTTGCATAACGACGGAAAAAAGTTTTAGAATGCCTCAAAAGTTGAAGTTATTCACTTAGCTCTACAAAAAATGTTGCAGTTTTCTCATTTTTCGAATGATTTTGGCACATGATAGCTCTTTAGAAAGATAATAATTGTATGCCTTATATCTTAACAAAGTAAAGCTGGTCGAACAAAAATTATAACGTTAAATTTAATAATTTTTGAAAAAAAAACTTTTCCAATGTATCTCGAGCTTAAATCGCTTTGATGGTGGGGTTAATGATTTCCGATTGATTACAAATTGATATTTTTATTGTTCTTACATCAAATGGAACACTTTTCTAGCTATCCATCATAAGAAAAATAGCTTTAAAAAATAAGGTCACCCTTAGTGGACATGTCTTGACTTTATTCTGACGAGAAGTTATGTAATGTTAATCGAGATTCAATTTATTTAAAGAAGATGTGTTCACACAAACAAACAAAAAATGCTTCATGAAAGTATCAATATCGACGAAAACGGGGAAAGCCAACAATTCTTACCGAATCAACTGTGAGATAATTGGAGAAAAACTTCAAGGGAAAACTCCAAATGCAAATTCAAACAATATTAAACTCATCAATTAATGAATTAACTTAACATAGTTCCTCGTTACATTTAAGAAGCAAAATTAATTTAATATTGATCAAATGGTTTTATTGGCCTTTGGTTCTCAAAATTTCAACGTTACGCTTTTAAAAAAATAGATCGATGGAGTCACGTATCCCGATTTACCTGATATCAGTCAGATTCACCGAGATGAAATAGTGACAAAGATGCCACAACCACAAAAACTGCCGGGAACATCTCGATCAGCAAGTTATATTATGTTTGCTATAAATTCCTCCAAATACAACATGGAATAGAAGCTAATTTTGCTATTTATATTGAACTTGCATTCTATTATCTTGAAAAATATGTATATGAACTATTTATTAACTTTCTTATATTAATTAATAGGTTTCTAATGGTGTCCACACTAGCCTTAAGTAAAATCAGTGGTACGCGCAAGTGTGGACAGATGTGAGCTCTTTTTAAAAGAATTTAATAATACATTTATGAAAACAGAATTCTAACGATTAATGTAATTTTGAAGGTAATAAGTGTAAGTAACAGCTAAAAACTATTTGAATACAAAAATTATATTTACATATACAATTTTATAATTATGTAAAAATTGTCCACACATTATCCCCCCTCTCTCTTACGCTATGACAAAGTTCCGACACGGTACTTATAGACACACCAATTAAAACTATATTGAACTAAGGATGTAAATGCATCTGGCAGACAAACGATAGCCTATGACCATAAATCTAGATCAAACAAATTTATTTTAAACTAGTAAGGAATGGAGCTTCGGCAGGGTACCGAAGCTAAAATACCCCCCACGGCCATATTGAAGTATATTCGAAGTCTTTAGCTACGACATACACGATGATATTCAGTTTTATATATTCAAAAGTTTTCCAATTTTGATGACGTCACTTTGTATGGGAGGTAGGCGCGATTTTGATCCAATTTTGCCATATATCATAGGGATGGTTGATATTATATATCAAAGCCAATGTGCAAAGTTTCAAGACATTTCATTATTTTTTGTGAATTTTTAAGAGATTTTAAGTTTAAAATAAAGCCCATTTGTATGGGAAGTGGGCGTGGTTTTCATCTGATTTTGCCATATATCATGCAGAAGGTTTATATTAAATATCAAACCTTATGTGCAAAATTTTAAAACATTTCTTTAATTTTTACAGATTTTGAAGAGATTTTACGTTTAAAATAAAGCCAATTTGTATGGGAGGTAGGCGTGGTTTCAATCCGATTTTTATAGCCAGGATTAAGACTGATGAGCAAAGCTTACATGCCAAATTTCAAGGCATTTCTTTGATTTTTGTGGATTTTAAAGACATTTTACGGTTAATATAAAGTCACTTTGTATGGGAGGTAGGCGTGGTTTTCATCCGATTTGGCCCATTCTCGAACTTGATCTTCCTTTTTTAAAAATAAACTTATATATTGAATTTCATCGCGATAGCTTTAAAATTGCGGCTGTAATCGTGTCGACAGACGGACACGCTGAAATCGACTCAGGGAGATGATGCTGATCAAAAATATATTTTTCTATACCTGCCACGCCTCCTTCTTGGCGTTACAAACGGAATGACAAAGTTAATATACCCCTTACGCAGTACGCGTTGGGGTATAAATATAGAACTAATTTTTTTATCTTAGTAATAATGATTGAATGAATCTGGCAATGAAATGTCTTGTTTTAAGAAGCGTTTATTAAATGTTTAATAAACTGTTAAAAAAAAAAATATAAACGAAATGGCCGTTTCAGCTAGTGAAAGGACTGTGACCGGGCTTCTTATAATCAACTGTGTTGTGCGTTTGTGAAATGTTTTGAACACTAATAACTGGGAACTGGACCTACAAGTTTTATGCCGACTCCGAACGGCTTATATTCTCAATAAGCTTTTCATGGCAGTTTTTACTCTCTGAGGTTTGCACTGTCTACAGAGAGGTGTCGGCCGAACAGGAAAATTAATTCAATTGAAAAACTTTCTGTGTCAGGTGGGGCTTGAACCAAGGTTCTCTGGCGTATGGGCCACACACTCTACCCACTACGCCACGGACGCCACAATAAACTGTTTTCATCTTTATATATTTGGATATATACAGTGTGTGCTGAGATTGTGGAGACGGCACTTCTCCAATTTACTTCCTGGCGACGATTTCACCAATGCCGCCCATGGAGAGCACAGTGCAGAGCTACCAATCAACAATGACGGAGTGGAAGTACCACCACCTAGCCATGATGAGGTTCGAGTTGCTATCCAACGACTCAAAAACAACAAAGCAGCGGGTGCTGACGGCCTGTCAGCTGAATTGTTCAAAACCGGCGGCGATGAATTGATAAGGCGCATGCATCAGCTCATCAGCAAAATATGGCTAGAAGAAAGCATGCCCGACGATTGGAACCTCAGCGTACTGTGCCCTATACTTAAGAAAGGAGACCCAACAATCTGCGCAAGTTATAGAGGTATCAGTCTTATTTCCATCGCATATAAGGTTCTCTCAAGCGTACTGTGTGAAAGATTAAAGCCGATTACAAAAACACTGATTGGACCTTATCAGTGTGGCTTTCGACCTGGTAAGTCCACCATAGACCAGATTTTCGCTCTACGACAAATCCTGGAGAAAACCCACGAAAACCAAATTGACACACACCATCTCTTTGTCGATTTTAAAGCTGCGTTCGATAGCCCGAGAAGGGATTGCCTATACGCAACAATGTCTGAGTTCGGTATACCTGCAAAGTTGATCAGACTTTGCAGAATGACGTTGAGCAACACACGCAGCTCCGTCAAGGTAGGGAATGACCTCTCCGAAACCTTCAATACCGAAAGAGGTTTCAGGCAAGGCGATCCACTGTCTTGCGATCTCTTTAACATCATCATGGAGGGGATCGTACGAAAGGCCGGTGTGCATCGTAATGGCACCATTTTCTACAAAGGCGTCCAGCTCCCTGCGTACGCTGATGATATTGATATTGTCGGCAGAACCAAGAGAGATGTTACCGCTGCTTTCGCCGCTATCGGAAAGGAATCAGCCAAAGTGGGTTTGACGATAAATGAGGGCAAAACAAAATATATGCTGTCTACAAACAAGGGAGCTCGGCGTTTAGACTCCCACGTTTCATCCGGCAGCTATAACTTTGAAGTAGTCAAGGAGTTCGTTTACCTTGGCACCGCCATTAATACCAAAAACTAAATCAGCCTGGAGATAAAGCGAAGAACAATAATTGCTAATAGGTGCTACTACGGGCTCAGTAAGCAACTAAGTTCCAGAGCCCTCTCTCGATTGACAAAACTAACACTCTACAAGACGCTCGTTCTACCTGTGCTGCTTTATGGCGCTGAGGCATGGGTAGTTTCGCAAACTGACGCAGCCGCTCTGGGGGTGTTCGAGAGAAAAGTTCTTCGCAAAATCTTCGGTCCTGTTCGAGTCGGTGATGACTATCGCATCCGAATGAACCACGAGCTGTATGAGCTCTACGATGACATTGACGTAGTTCGGCGTATAACTGTGCAGCGACTACGCTGGCTGGGTCATGTCCATCGTATGAACGACGAAGCTCCAGCGAAAAAGGTGCTCGAGGCGAGGGTCGCTGGTCAACGACGACGAGGGAGACCATGCCTCCGATGGATGGACCAGGCTGAGGAAGCCCTAACCGCACTTGGTGTATCCGATTGGAGAAGGCGCGCGCAAAGCAGAGGCGCCTGGCGAGAGCTGATGAGGTCGGTTGAAACCCGGACACGGGTTGTTACGACCAACTAAGTAAGTAAGTAAGTAATATACAGTGAATCACAATGGAAATCATACACTTCAATATTGTTGGTATATTGGACAAAATAAAAAAAAACAGTTGAAGTTAAATTTTTTTTTGTATTTTTTAATTATTTTTAAGGTATGTTTAATATATATAACGCCACTACAAAATTTGAAATGTTATTGTAACGGCCAGTTTAAACAATAGATAATGTTTTGCGAATTTGGTCATCTATACACAACAATAGTGAGCAAAAGTGAAGTCTTTTCTAATAACGGTACATTGTTTATTGCTTAATATCACTTTTGATGCTGTTTCATTTTTATAACGCCGTTTCAAAATTTTGAATAAAAACGATTTTTATTGAATTAAAAAAAAAATTATTAAATTACTGTTCCAATAGCTCCAATAATATTGTAAATGCGTGGGATTACAATCTGAAGAGTCCACCGGCCACTCCAATAAATCAATGTTACTGGCCTGAAACCATCTCGATTTACGTCTCATTATCTTGCTGGAAAACTAGTTGTGTTTTTTTCCAAAAGTGGAGTCAAACTGCTCTCCAATACACGAGTGTAGTCAGCGCTCAGTGAAGTCATGCTTGAACTTTCAATTTCAGAAAAAGCACCCCACACCATCACATTATCTCCACAACAACTTCTTTTTGAAAACGGAAGTGGTTCGAGGCTTATGTCGTACTAATAATGCAAAAATTCATCCTGGACATCAAGATCCCATTTTTTCTCGTCGGAAAAATGACATGTAAAAATTAACCCTCAACGTGGGAGCCTTTTTTAAAACATTATTGAAAAGCTGACTGGTGGTCAATTTGTTCCAATGGTCCTTCTTGCCAATTCCAAGCTCGTTCTCTTATGTTTGCTAGTAAGAGCAGGAATAAGAGCAGGAATAAGAGCAGGATTTCTATCTTGTTTATCGTCTCGATCGTTGTCCAATCTCTTCGGGTTACGAGAGAGGTGGAGGAGTATTGATTGCTGTAAGGGCGGACTTATCAAGAAAAGTATTTCTGCTGCCGTCAACGGATAATACAATCGAACAGATTTGTGTACAAATTAATTTCCCTAATAATAAAGTATTTTCTATTATAGTTTCATATATTCCACCAAATAGTTGTATTGATATCTATGAAAAACATTTGAGCAATATCACTTCTCTAACTGAAGTTCTCAGTTCCCATCATGGCATGGTCGTTATGGGTGACTTTAACCTAGGAAACATTCATTGGATCTTTGAAGATAAAATTCTTTTACCGTTCAATATTAGATCAGATACAGAATCATCTATTACAAGCTTTTTCCTTTCTAATGATTTTCGTCAACTAAACTTTGTTAAGAACGATTTAAATAGAATATTAGATTTAATTTTTATTTCAAATGATCTAAAAGCTGTTTGTACAGAAAATTTATCACCAGTTTTGAATAATAGCTTGCATCATAAAGCAGTAACGATTAACTTTGAGTTCTATGAGTACGATAAAATAGTCAATGATGATTCTATTCGCTTAGATTTTTCAAAAGCCAACTTTGAAGCTTTAAATGAGTATTTAGTACGTTCTGATTGGTCTGCACTGGAACTTATTGTGAGTCCAGTAAATGCCTACGAATTCATCTGTTCGAAATTTTCACAGGGAATAACGCAATTCGTCCCTAAGAAGCCAAACATTTTAAGAACCAAACCTCCTTGGTTTACAGCAAGGCTTGCAAGTTTAAAAAATTCAAAAAATAAAGCATTTAAGAAATTCCGTAAAACAAATTGCGAGTCAGATCGTCTGCGATTTACCCAGCTTAGAAAAGATTTTGATGCGCTTCATACATTTTTATATCATCAATACATATTTAATATCGAGAGAAAATTGATTTCGAACCCAAAAAGCTTTTGGCAATTTTTAAATTCTAAGCGCAAAACGAACGGTTTTCCAACTAGCATGGTATATAATGGAATAAAATCAAACAATACCACAGAAACCTGCAATCTGTTTGCAAAATTTTTTCAAGAAGTCTTTGAAATATATACAAGCTCTACGAACTCTATTAGCTCTTCAACTTTTCAGTTACCAAATTGTATATCCATTGATAAATTTATGATTTCAGAAGAGGACGTTACCATAGCTATTTCGAATCTTAGTTCAAGCTCAAAATGCGAAAAAGAAGATATCGCACCAATATTTTTCAAGCGCTGCGTGGCAAATATAAGTAAACAATTATCAATTCTTTACAATTGCTGCTTGAAAAATTGTACTTTTTTGGATCCATGGAAGGTTTGTTCGGTAGATCCTATATATAAATCTGGTGACAGAAATGATATAAATAATTATAGAGCGATTGTGAAACAGTGCACATTTGCCAAATTATTTGATTATATAATTAAAAATAAGCTTTTTGATAAAATTGGTAATCTTATAGTCGACTGCCAGCAGTGGCGTAGATAGCTTTTGGTTCTGGGGAGAGAGGAGAACGGGTCCATAAAAAAATAATGACTTTAAAAAAATGTATATTTACTTTATTTACACTGATTTTTCGAAAGCATTCGATAAAGTTGACCATATTATTTTGCTGCATAAGCTCAAAAATTTTGGTCTGTCGGAGTCTCTTGTAAACTTTTTCAAAAGTTATTTAAAGAATAGAAAACTTCTTGTTAAAATAGGATCAACGAACTCTGAAATTGTTATTAACGCAACTTCTGGTATTCCGCAGGGAACTCATTGCGGACCACTGCTTTTTCTTATTTTTATAAATGATTTGACACAAAGGTTTAAGTACTCAAAATGCTTACTATTTGCGGATGACGTGAAGCTTTTCTCAAGAATTTCACATCCATATGATTGTTTTAAACTGCATAGTGATTTGATTATTTTTCACGATTGGTGTTTTTTAAATAACTTGCATTTAAATATTAACAAATGTTGTGTCGTATCATACACAAAACATTCAGTTCCAATTTTAGTGAATTACTCTTTGAATTATATCTATTTAAATCGCAAAACTGATGTAAAAGATCTAGGAGTATTTTTTGATTCAAATTTAAGTTTTAAAAGTCACTTCGACTACATAATTTCAAAAGCAAACTCAATGCTAGGCTTTATTAAAAGAAACACTAAGAACTTCAAGGATCCTTTAACTATTAAGTCACTTTTTGTCTCTCTCGTACGTTGTATATTGGAGTATTGTTCGGTCATTTGGAATCCCTTCTATAATGAACATTCTGTCCGTATTGAAAGAATACAGAGAAATTGTACAAGATATGCTCTTAATAAAATGATTTGGAATGATGGTCTTCCACCATACGAAGCTCGGCGTAAATTGCTTGGTCTCCAGTCGCTGAAGGATCGAAGAATCTACTCTGATCTAATGTTCGCTTATAACATCTTACATAACAACATAAAATGTGTTGAATTGTCCGCATTTTTCATAATTTACAATGCACCAAGGAGTTTGCGCAACAATCGTATGCTGGATGAAACATTTCATAGAACTAATTACGCTAATAACGAATCTATAACTCGCTGTATTAAACTGTGTAACACTTATTGTTCAATATTAAATTTTAACTGCTCACAGGCCAAATTTCGTTTAAATTTATTTACGATTTTTAATTAATTAAGTAAATACATTTTTTTATTGTTAATTGTTAATTATTGTAACTAGTGCTATTGTTATGCATATTCTGTAAGATATATTCTGTAGACCAAACAAATAAATAAAATAAATACACTTCATAAGTTCACAGCGGATATGTGAACTCCGCAACTCTTTTAAACTGTGTGTAGTGTTGCTCGCAACTCGGATAATTTTCCGCTGATCGCGGTTAGAGGTTTTTTTTGGCCTGAACATTTTGTTTTGTCGTAATTTTGAGGATTGTTAAAAAAATTTTGAATTACTCTATGGCTGTGATTAGTTCTACGCCCGATTTCCCGAATTCCATAGCCGTCTTTAAGAATTTTTATTTTTCCAATTTTTTCGCAAGTAAGTTGGGTTGCACGAGGCATTCCGGTCTAAATTTTTTCCTATTGTTAAGGTCTTGAAAACTGAATACACAATTTTATTAATCTCTGCACTTCAAACGCAGCTGAAGGAATAATTGCAAGTGGCGTTATAAATATGAAACAGCATCAAAAGTGATAAATAAGCAATTTACCGTTATTTGAAAAGGCTTCACTTTTGCTCATAATTGTTTTTGTGCATAGATGACCAAATTCGCAAAACATTATCTATTGTTTAATCTGGCCGTTACAAAAATATTTCAAATTTCGTAGTGGCGTTATATATATGAAACATACCTTAGTATATAAACTTAAATGACAGTAACAGAAAACTATGACATTTAAGGTACAGTTAAACAATTATAGAAACAAAAATAATTCATAATATAATAATATATCACAGTGTAAATCATACACTTTATTGTAATTGCAAAAATTCATTCTTGTAGGCTCTGTTCAATTTTTCCATCCCTTTTTTTCATTTTGTGTTTTTTCTAGGTTAGTTTCGTGCATTTTTGTTCAGTTGTGTAAATTTCGTGACGGAGTAAGTTCGTAAATGAGTTCGAAAAAACAAACTACTACAAAAGAAAGAAATATTGTGATTTCTTTGTATGAATCCGGGAAAAGCTACCAAAATATTGCTAACGTCTTGAAAAGAAGTTACGCCACTATTCAGTGTATCATAAAACGTTACAAAATTGAAGGCAAAGTGCAAAATAAAACTCAAAACAAGTAGTAAAAGGATTTTTCAATGACGCTGATGAACGCTGGATACTACCAAAAGTAAGGGACGACCCGAAATTGAGCGCTCCAAAATTGGCTTCTGAAGCAGAACTATCACATTTGATTATCATTTTCATCATTTACCGGCTTGCCGACTGCCTTAAAATAAGCCATCATAATGTGGAACGATCCCAATGTATAAATAAAACATCAAAATTTGGTTTTTCGCTGCTTGTATCTGTAAAGCTTCTTTGGCTATTGCCAAATCATATGTAAGTTGTATGGAAAATTTATGTCACTATTCAGCTATTTTTTTGACTTTTGACTTTTGAAAATGACAGACTTATCAATTGATGATGAATTGATTACGGTTACATAACAAATCTGTTGTTGCGGAGTATCACAATCATGAATCCGGCTGTTAAAACCAACAAACAAAGGAACATTAGATAATCTTATCCAATACAGCATGATTTATCATCAAGATATTATCTTTGTCTTTATACAATTGCGAGTCTGGAATGAATATAAGTAGATACGATGTAACGGTTATGGACCAGGTGGAGCGGTGGAGCCGATGACGTCACCCAGATTGTATTCCAAGTTGAAGGTGATAAGCCCCAAGCTTCATAGTAAGTGTGTCCAAAGCCGCCAGGTTCAAAAAAAGAGAGCATAGTAGAAATTTAACATTTTTCTATGCTTGCTTCTAAAAAAAAAACGATTTTTGAAGTCAAGAGAAAAGATAAGAGTTTAAGGCTAAGTCCAACAAAATTAATTATTTTACAGTTTTTTATTTTATGGTTACGTTTTAATTTGCATATTTTGATTTATTAAGGCGTTTTTTAGTAACCGATAATTATTGTTTTTTAAAACAAAAAGAATTTTTTAAAAAATAAATTTAACAAATTTTAATTTTAAAATTTGCCGACGTTTCGCAGATTGTTTGTCTGCTTCATCAGGGCGTCTTTTATTAACTGGTTTGAAACCATTATAATAACATAATACAAACGTAATATAAACAATAACATAACATCGAACTTACAGGTTTCCATACTGTACAACAACAACAATCATAAAAAATTAAAATTCTTATTGTTAGAATACATATATAAGCATTTAACATAGTTTATATAAACATTTAACATAATTTTAGCTTAGTGCGCTTTGATAGACTACGCTTATGTTGTCTATGTCCTCTTTTCTGTTTACAGTCTTTTTGATGTTTTTTTGTATATGTAGACTCTCCAGAGTTAGCCTTGTGTTGTAATTTGTTTCTTTGTCGATAATCTTAAAATTGTCAAGATCAGCTGTGTGTCCAGTGTTATTGATGTGTTGTGCTTATGCCGTAGTCTCTTTTCGTGTTTTTATGTCGTAGGCATGCTCGTTTATTCTTGTTCCCATTGCTCTCTTTGTTGTTCCTATGTATATTTTGTTGCACGGTTCGTCGTTCCCTTTACAGCTGATCTGGTAAATTAAATTGCTTTGTTGTGTTTTGTCTATTGGTGTTTTCGTTCGGCTGAAAATTGTTGCTAATTTTGCGGCTGGTTTGTGAGCAAATGTCATATTGTTGTTTTTGATAATTTTGCGAAGGTGCTTGTTGTCCGTGAGTTTGTGGATGTATGGAAATTTTTTGTAAATTTTAATTTTTTGTGTTGCTTCGTTGTTTTCATTATGTATTTCTTTTTTGTTGTTTTTGTTTATTTTTGTTTTTACCCCGTTTATAAGTTTTTTTATGAGTTTGTATGGATAGTTATTGTCTTTTAGTATTTTGGTTATTTTATTAAGATTTTTATCTAAAAATGGTCGTCGCTGATTTTTGTAACTTTGTTGATCATGTTTCTTGTAGTGTTGATTTTTTGATGTCTGGGTTGATTGGAGAAGTAATTAATTAATCTTCCTGATGCTGTCGGATTGCTATACCAGTCAAAACTTAATTTGTTGTCCTTTCGATGTATCTTTAGATCAAGATACGGAATGCTGTTTTCTTGTTCTTTTTTTACAGTAAATTGTAGTTTTGGATGGTAAGCATTCATCTCTTCCAAGATTTGGTCAATGTTATTTTTGTTTACAATCGCCAGAATGTCGTCCACATATTTAAAAATTTTTGTTACTCTGATGTTCTTCTTTGTCAAAATAGTGAGTGTTTCCTCTAAAAGATTGTCTAAAACAATGTCTGCAATTTGTGGTGATAATGGATTACCCATTGGCATACCAAACGTCTGGTTGTAACAAATTTTGTCTAGTATGAAGTAGTTGTTGTCTTTGAGGCAGAAGTTAAGAATTTTTAAAAAATATGTTTTGGTTATAGGTGTATGTTCTTTAATTTTTGTCCATTTTTCATAATGATACTTATAGCTAAGTAAGTCGGTAAGTTAGTGAATAATGACACTGCGTCAAACGAAACCACCACGTCATCGTGTTCCAGTGTTATACCCTTTAATTTATTTTTCACTTCTATTGAGTTCTTAATGTTGAAATCCTCAGAAATTAAATGTTTTAATATGCCTCCAATGTGTTTTGCTAGTTTATAGCAAGGGACCTGGCAAGATGCAGCAATCGGTCTAAGTGGGGTGTCAGCTTTATGAATCTTTGGTAGCCCATACAATCTTGGAGCCGCTGCAGAGTGGGCGAGAAGTGCGTCTTTTGTTTTTTTGTCTATAAATTTTTCTGTGAGCAGATCATTTACTATTTTATTGTTTTCTTTCTGTAATTTGACTGTTGGATCTGTTCTCATTGTTTTATATGTGTTTTTATCGTCTACGAGTTTTTTCCTTTGTTGTCATAATCACTTTTATATAAAATTACTGTCTTGTTACCTTTGTCTGCAGTAGTGACGATTATCTCTTTGTTATGTTGTTTTAAAAAACTTTCCGTGTCCCTGTATACTTTTGAAATGTAAATTTCTCTGCTGTCTTTTTTCCGAAATCTCTCGTAATTCGTTATTTTGTTTGCAAATTTGCATCTTGAAATCTCTCTTTCTTTTTCGTCATCTATTGTTTTTATGCATTATCAAAATTAAAGTTCAAGGACAAACTTATGTCAAAAGACTAAAAGATTTATACAAAAAATTTTATCTTAATTTATCAAAAGTTATTTTCAGTAACTTCTACTACTGCTACTACAACTACTACTACCAGTGGCGTAGATAGCTTTTGGTTCTGGGGAGAGAGGAGAACGGGTCCATAAAAAAATAATGACTTTAAAAAAATGTATATTTACTTTATTTACACTGATTTTTCGAAAGCATTCGATAAAGTTGACCATATTATTTTGCTGCATAAGCTCAAAAATTTTGGTCTGTCGGAGTCTCTTGTAAACTTTTTCAAAAGTTATTTAAAGAATAGAAAACTTCTTGTTAAAATAGGATCAACGAACTCTGAAATTGTTATTAACGCAACTTCTGGTATTCCGCAGGGAACTCATTGCGGACCACTGCTTTTTCTTATTTTTATAAATGATTTGACACAAAGGTTTAAGTACTCAAAATGCTTACTATTTGCGGATGACGTGAAGCTTTTCTCAAGAATTTCACATCCATATGATTGTTTTAAACTGCATAGTGATTTGATTATTTTTCACGATTGGTGTTTTTTAAATAACTTGCATTTAAATATTAACAAATGTTGTGTCGTATCATACACAAAACATTCAGTTCCAATTTTAGTGAATTACTCTTTGAATTATATCTATTTAAATCGCAAAACTGATGTAAAAGATCTAGGAGTATTTTTTGATTCAAATTTAAGTTTTAAAAGTCACTTCGACTACATAATTTCAAAAGCAAACTCAATGCTAGGCTTTATTAAAAGAAACACTAAGAACTTCAAGGATCCTTTAACTATTAAGTCACTTTTTGTCTCTCTCGTACGTTGTATATTGGAGTATTGTTCGGTCATTTGGAATCCCTTCTATAATGAACATTCTGTCCGTATTGAAAGAATACAGAGAAATTGTACAAGATATGCTCTTAATAAAATGATTTGGAATGATGGTCTTCCACCATACGAAGCTCGGCGTAAATTGCTTGGTCTCCAGTCGCTGAAGGATCGAAGAATCTACTCTGATCTAATGTTCGCTTATAACATCTTACATAACAACATAAAATGTGTTGAATTGTCCGCATTTTTCATAATTTACAATGCACCAAGGAGTTTGCGCAACAATCGTATGCTGGATGAAACATTTCATAGAACTAATTACGCTAATAACGAATCTATAACTCGCTGTATTAAACTGTGTAACACTTATTGTTCAATATTAAATTTTAACTGCTCACAGGCCAAATTTCGTTTAAATTTATTTACGATTTTTAATTAATTAAGTAAATACATTTTTTTATTGTTAATTGTTAATTATTGTAACTAGTGCTATTGTTATGCATATTCTGTAAGATATATTCTGTAGACCAAACAAATAAATAAAATAAATACACTTCATAAGTTCACAGCGGATATGTGAACTCCGCAACTCTTTTAAACTGTGTGTAGTGTTGCTCGCAACTCGGATAATTTTCCGCTGATCGCGGTTAGAGGTTTTTTTTGGCCTGAACATTTTGTTTTGTCGTAATTTTGAGGATTGTTAAAAAAATTTTGAATTACTCTATGGCTGTGATTAGTTCTACGCCCGATTTCCCGAATTCCATAGCCGTCTTTAAGAATTTTTATTTTTCCAATTTTTTCGCAAGTAAGTTGGGTTGCACGAGGCATTCCGGTCTAAATTTTTTCCTATTGTTAAGGTCTTGAAAACTGAATACACAATTTTATTAATCTCTGCACTTCAAACGCAGCTGAAGGAATAATTGCAAGTGGCGTTATAAATATGAAACAGCATCAAAAGTGATAAATAAGCAATTTACCGTTATTTGAAAAGGCTTCACTTTTGCTCATAATTGTTTTTGTGCATAGATGACCAAATTCGCAAAACATTATCTATTGTTTAATCTGGCCGTTACAAAAATATTTCAAATTTCGTAGTGGCGTTATATATATGAAACATACCTTAGTATATAAACTTAAATGACAGTAACAGAAAACTATGACATTTAAGGTACAGTTAAACAATTATAGAAACAAAAATAATTCATAATATAATAATATATCACAGTGTAAATCATACACTTTATTGTAATTGCAAAAATTCATTCTTGTAGGCTCTGTTCAATTTTTCCATCCCTTTTTTTCATTTTGTGTTTTTTCTAGGTTAGTTTCGTGCATTTTTGTTCAGTTGTGTAAATTTCGTGACGGAGTAAGTTCGTAAATGAGTTCGAAAAAACAAACTACTACAAAAGAAAGAAATATTGTGATTTCTTTGTATGAATCCGGGAAAAGCTACCAAAATATTGCTAACGTCTTGAAAAGAAGTTACGCCACTATTCAGTGTATCATAAAACGTTACAAAATTGAAGGCAAAGTGCAAAATAAAACTCAAAACAAGTAGTAAAAGGATTTTTCAATGACGCTGATGAACGCTGGATACTACCAAAAGTAAGGGACGACCCGAAATTGAGCGCTCCAAAATTGGCTTCTGAAGCAGAACTATCACATTTGATTATCATTTTCATCATTTACCGGCTTGCCGACTGCCTTAAAATAAGCCATCATAATGTGGAACGATCCCAATGTATAAATAAAACATCAAAATTTGGTTTTTCGCTGCTTGTATCTGTAAAGCTTCTTTGGCTATTGCCAAATCATATGTAAGTTGTATGGAAAATTTATGTCACTATTCAGCTATTTTTTTGACTTTTGACTTTTGAAAATGACAGACTTATCAATTGATGATGAATTGATTACGGTTACATAACAAATCTGTTGTTGCGGAGTATCACAATCATGAATCCGGCTGTTAAAACCAACAAACAAAGGAACATTAGATAATCTTATCCAATACAGCATGATTTATCATCAAGATATTATCTTTGTCTTTATACAATTGCGAGTCTGGAATGAATATAAGTAGATACGATGTAACGGTTCTGGACCAGGTGGAGCGGTGGAGCCGATGACGTCACCCAGATTGTATTCCAAGTTGAAGGTGATAAGCCCCAAGCTTCATAGTAAGTGTGTCCAAAGCCGCCAGGTTCAAAAAAAGAGAGCATAGTAGAAATTTAACATTTTTCTATGCTTGCTTCTAAAAAAAAAACGATTTTTGAAGTCAAGAGAAAAGATAAGAGTTTAAGGCTAAGTCCAACAAAATTAATTATTTTACAGTTTTTTATTTTATGGTTACGTTTTAATTTGCATATTTTGATTTATTAAGGCGTTTTTTAGTAACCGATAATTATTGTTTTTTAAAACAAAAAGAATTTTTTAAAAAATAAATTTAACAAATTTTAATTTTAAAATTTGCCGACGTTTCGCAGATTGTTTGTCTGCTTCATCAGGGCGTCTTTTATTAACTGGTTTGAAACCATTATAATAACATAATACAAACGTAATATAAACAATAACATAACATCGAACTTACAGGTTTCCATACTGTACAACAACAACAATCATAAAAAATTAAAATTCTTATTGTTAGAATACATATATAAGCATTTAACATAGTTTATATAAACATTTAACATAATTTTAGCTTAGTGCGCTTTGATAGACTACGCTTATGTTGTCTATGTCCTCTTTTCTGTTTACAGTCTTTTTGATGTTTTTTTGTATATGTAGACTCTCCAGAGTTAGCCTTGTGTTGTAATTTGTTTCTTTGTCGATAATCTTAAAATTGTCAAGATCAGCTGTGTGTCCAGTGTTATTGATGTGTTGTGCTTATGCCGTAGTCTCTTTTCGTGTTTTTATGTCGTAGGCATGCTCGTTTATTCTTGTTCCCATTGCTCTCTTTGTTGTTCCTATGTATATTTTGTTGCACGGTTCGTCGTTCCCTTTACAGCTGATCTGGTAAATTAAATTGCTTTGTTGTGTTTTGTCTATTGGTGTTTTCGTTCGGCTGAAAATTGTTGCTAATTTTGCGGCTGGTTTGTGAGCAAATGTCATATTGTTGTTTTTGATAATTTTGCGAAGGTGCTTGTTGTCCGTGAGTTTGTGGATGTATGGAAATTTTTTGTAAATTTTAATTTTTTGTGTTGCTTCGTTGTTTTCATTATGTATTTCTTTTTTGTTGTTTTTGTTTATGTTTGTTTTTACCCCGTTTATAAGTTTTTTTATGAGTTTGTATGGATAGTTATTGTCTTTTAGTATTTTGGTTATTTTATTAAGATTTTTATCTAAAAATGGTCGTCGCTGATTTTTGTAACTTTGTTGATCATGTTTCTTGTAGTGTTGATTTTTTGATGTCTGGGTTGATTGGAGAAGTAATTAATTAATCTTCCTGATGCTGTCGGATTGCTATACCAGTCAAAACTTAATTTGTTGTCCTTTCGATGTATCTTTAGATCAAGATACGGAATGCTGTTTTCTTGTTCTTTTTTTACAGTAAATTGTAGTTTTGGATGGTAAGCATTCATCTCTTCCAAGATTTGGTCAATGTTATTTTTGTTTACAATCGCCAGAATGTCGTCCACATATTTAAAAATTTTTGTTACTCTGATGTTCTTCTTTGTCAAAATAGTGAGTGTTTCCTCTAAAAGATTGTCTAAAACAATGTCTGCAATTTGTGGTGATAATGGATTACCCATTGGCATACCAAACGTCTGGTTGTAACAAATTTTGTCTAGTATGAAGTAGTTGTTGTCTTTGAGGCAGAAGTTAAGAATTTTTAAAAAATATGTTTTGGTTATAGGTGTATGTTCTTTAATTTTTGTCCATTTTTCATAATGATACTTATAGCTAAGTAAGTCGGTAAGTTAGTGAATAATGACACTGCGTCAAACGAAACCACCACGTCATCGTGTTCCAGTGTTATACCCTTTAATTTATTTTTCACTTCTATTGAGTTCTTAATGTTGAAATCCTCAGAAATTAAATGTTTTAATATGCCTCCAATGTGTTTTGCTAGTTTATAGCAAGGGACCTGGCAAGATGCAGCAATCGGTCTAAGTGGGGTGTCAGCTTTATGAATCTTTGGTAGCCCATACAATCTTGGAGCCGCTGCAGAGTGGGCGAGAAGTGCGTCTTTTGTTTTTTTGTCTATAAATTTTTCTGTGAGCAGATCATTTACTATTTTATTGTTTTCTTTCTGTAATTTGACTGTTGGATCTGTTCTCATTGTTTTATATGTGTTTTTATCGTCTACGAGTTTTTTCCTTTGTTGTCATAATCACTTTTATATAAAATTACTGTCTTGTTACCTTTGTCTGCAGTAGTGACGATTATCTCTTTGTTATGTTGTTTTAAAAAACTTTCCGTGTCCCTGTATACTTTTGAAATGTAAATTTCTCTGCTGTCTTTTTTCCGAAATCTCTCGTAATTCGTTATTTTGTTTGCAAATTTGCATCTTGAAATCTCTCTTTCTTTTTCGTCATCTATTGTTTTTATGCATTATCAAAATTAAAGTTCAAGGACAAACTTATGTCAAAAGACTAAAAGATTTATACAAAAAATTTTATCTTAATTTATCAAAAGTTATTTTCAGTAACTTCTACTACTGCTACTACAACTACTACTACCAGTGGCGTAGATAGCTTTTGGTTCTGGGGAGAGAGGAGAACGGGTCCATAAAAAAATAATGACTTTAAAAAAATGTTCTTTTGAATATATGAATACCAGGGTGTTTTGTGCCGCCGAATGGCAGTTTCACAGCCCAACTTTGTTTAAACGTCAAAAATATGAACTGAAATCAGCCTTGAAATCTGAACTGAATAATGGAGGCATGATTATGTTTAGAAACTCAGTCCTGAATTCCAGTTTGACTATTAGAGGCCTGAGCGAGTTTTCTGCTGCGTGGGACTAGTCACATCAACAAATAAAAATAAGTTAGCCTCTTAACCCATTTCTGGCCAAGACAAAAAAATTGTTTTCCCCGGCGAAACCCTTATTCTGGATAGGTTGTAGGTTCCCAAAAATTTGTCTAAAGTGGTCAAAAAATGTTTTCGCTTTTCCGTTCACCTGAGGCAGTAGGGTACGAAAACGCACCCGTGGCATCTAAGATGCACAAAAACTTTATTTGGGAGTAGTACAAATTGTATGAAAAATCAACATTTTCGTTGTAGTTATACGTTCATTTAAAAAAAAAAACATAACAAATTAGTTCATATGTTATGACAAGCTCTAAAACATTAATAATGCAGATGCATATTGCAGTTTTTTCAACGAAAAACTATGATTGAAAAATCGGGTTAAGCGCCACGGGTGCGTTTTCGCACCCAACATTAAAGTATCATCACATCACATTAAAGTAATTGTAAAACATTCTTTCCTCCGTTAAGTATTTATTTGGATTTTTTAAAAGTAGGTCAAAAATTGAATATTTTTATCTGGTAGGGGGGAGAGAGTATTGCAGGGGGAAATGCTAAACTCGAACTCGCAATACGAAAGCTAAAATATAAAATATTTTTTATGCATTAATATCAAATTAATATCAAATTTCAGTCTTCTGTCTGCTTCTAAGTTAATCGGTGTTTCTTGTTTCAGAATGTCTCAACTTAGATCTCGTTGTGCGATTTGTAATAAATCGACGGCTAAAGTTGCAGCTTTTTGCTGTTATGTTTGCAAAAGCATTAACCACAAATCGTGTGGTAATATGGATGACAATCAGTATGACAGCATAAATAATCATCCTAATGTTATTTTTAATTGTTCGAACTGCATTAATAACTCGGCAAATTTTATGGATATTTTAAAGAAGTTAGTTGATGACGTGAGTGCTATTAAAGACTTTTTATGCGTTGAAGAGTTTCAATAAGTGCTCAACAAAACCAATATTATTGTGCCAAACTATGATTCGTTAACCTCTAGCTCTATTGCTTGCCTAAATGAAAACACTGAAGGAAATGTTGTTGTTCCTACTGCTGTTGCTGATAATGTTGTTGTTCCTGTTGTTTCGTCACCATTGTCTGCTATGCAACCGTCTTCGAGGTCATCTGCATTTCCAGCTTCGTCTCCATTGCCTGCTCCCGTAAGTTATGCAAATATGCTCTCCAAACCGGTTTTGAGTGATGTTGAGTTGCCTATTTTATTTAGCAGTCTAAAACTACTGTGGCTGTTCAACCCCATCGTCTGCGTTGTTGCTGCCCGCTGCTGCTAACCGTGTGTCATCGATTGTTTTATCTCAATCACTCTCGGATGAAAATGCTGATATGATTGTAGTTAAGAAAAAAACAACAAATATTAAGCGCAGTGTTGTTGTGGAACAGGGGCCGAACCTTCACATGGCAACGTGTCTGACCGCCTCAACCTGGCGAGGCCAGCATTATCCATGTCGAAATCGTCTCAAGTCGACTCAAACCTCCAAGTGGTGTTCCCTGGGCAACGGCAAACTGGCATCCGTCAGTTTGACGGCTAATTTGAGCGGCGGGTCGATCCATAGACCTTAAACATGGAATGTGCGCAGGGTTTGGGTCCCGCCACATTACTACTGCCTAATGAAAACTAAACCAGCCTCGGATAAGAACCCCAATTACGTTGACGACCACCGCAAACGAAAAACGGACAATGATTTACGGATATGCACCTGGAATGTCCGAACCCTTTATAGGGAAGGTACCATTATCCAACTGGCGGAAGCCCTCAAAACAATACAATCTGACATCACCGCCATCCAGGAAATGCGATGGAAAGGGCAAGGCTGCTCTAAACAAGCACACTGCGATATCTACTACAGCTGCCATGCGGAGAAGCGCGAATTCGGATGTGGATTCGTTGTTAGCCGGAAACTACGCCACCTTGTTTCCCGGTTCACACCTGTGAACGAAAGATTCTCCACGATCCGCATCAAGGCAAAATTTTTCTACATAAGCCTTATTTGCGCGCACGCCCCGACGGAGGAAAAGGACGAAGCCGTCAAAGACGCTTTCTACGCTAGTCTTGAGGACGTATATGACCACCTTCCGGTTCATGACGTGAAAATAGTCCTCGGCGATTTTAATGCGAAAGTCGGAAGGGAAGGCATCTTTGGCCCCACTGTCGGTCAGTTCAGTCTTCACGAGACCTCTACGAACAACGGTCTAAGACTGATCGACTTCGCCGCGGCACGAAACATGGTAGTTAGTAGCACCAGATTTAAGCACCTCGACATCCACAAGGCCACCTGGCTGTCCCCTGATCAAAAAACGCGAAACCAAATTGATCATATTGTAATCGACGGAAGGCATGCCTCTAGTGTTCTAGATGTGCGTACATTTCGGGGGGTCAACATTGACTCCGACCATTATCTTGTTGCAGCCAAGATCCGCATGCGATTATGCAATGCAAAGAACATACGCACAGGAATGCAACGAAAGCTAGATGTCGCTAAGCTGCAATTACAACGGACTGCCGAAGCCTACTTCGCTCAACTCTCGGTTAAGCTCAACCAACCAACCTCTGGACTCGACGACGCCGGTGGACTTTGGGCGCATATATCCCACTCCATGCGCGCTGTCGCTGAAGAAGTCATTGGTTTCCGGCGCCCGCAACCTCGGAACCAATGGTACGATCAGGAGTGTCGCATCGCGACTGCAGTAAAAAACGCCGCATACAGAAAAACGCTGCAGTCAGCTGCAACGCGAGCCGTGCGAGAAAACTACCGCGAAAAGAGGAAGGAAGAGAGGCGCCTTTTCAGACGCAAGAAAAGAGAGCAGGAAAAGCGTGAGCGTGAGGAACTAGAGGTATACCAGGGCAAGAAGGATGCACGAAAATTCTATCAACAGGTTAAGCGTCTAACCCAAGGTTTCAAGCCCGGAGCATCCACTTGCAGAGACGAAAATGGAGATCTGAATACGGATACACAGTGTGTGCTTAGATTGTGGAGACAGCACTTCTCCAATTTACTTACTGGCGACGATTCCACCAATGCCGCTCATGGAGAGCGCAGTGCAGTGCCACCAATCGACGATGACGGAGTGGAAGTATCACCACCTAGCCATGAAGAGGTTCGAGTTGCTATCCAACGACTCAAAAACAATAAAGCAGCGGGTGCTGACGGCCTGTCAGCTGAATTGTTTAAAACCGGCGGCGATGAATTGATAAGGCGCATGCATCAGCTCATCAGCAAAATATGGCTAGAAGAAAGCATGCCCGACGATTGGAACCTCAGTGTACTGTGCCCTATACTTAAGAAAGGAGACCCTACAATCTGCGCTAGTTATAGAAGTATCAGTCTTATTTCCATCGCATATAAGGTTCTCTCAAGCGTACTGTGTGAAAGATTAAAGCCGATTACAAAAACACTGATTGGACCTTATCAGTGTGGCTTTCGACCTGGTAAGTCCACCATAGACCAGATTTTCACGCTACGACAAATCCTGGAGAAAACCCACGAAAATCAAATTGACACACACCATCTCTTTGTCGATTTTAAAGCTGCGTTCGATAGCCCGAGAAGGGATTGCCTATACGCAACAATGTCTGAGTTCGGTATACCTGCAAAGTTGATTAGACTTTGCAGAATGACGTTGAGCAACACACGCAGATCCGTCAAGGTAGGAAATAACCTCTCCGAAACCTTCAATACCGAAAGAGGTTTCAGGCAAGGCGATCCACTGTCTTGCGATCTCTTCAACATCATCATGGAGGGGATCGTACGAAAGGCCGATGTGCATCGTAATGGCACCATTTTCTATAAAGGTGTCCAGCTCCTTGCGTACGCTGATGATATTGTTGGCAGAACCAAGAGAGATGTTACCGCTGCTTTCGCCGCTAACGAAAAGGAATCAGCCAAAGTGGGTTTGACGATAAATGAGGGTAAAACAAAGTATATGCTGTCTACAAACAAGGGAGCGCGGCGTTTAGACTCCCACGTTTCATCCGGCAGCTATAACTTTGAAGTAGTCAAGGAGTTCGTTTACCTTGGCACCGCCATTAACACTAACAACGAAATCAGCCTGGAGATAAAGCGAAGAACAATAATTGTTAATAGGTGCTACTACGGGCTCAGTAAGCAACTAAGTTCCAGAGCCCTCTCTCGATCGACAAAACTAACACTCTACAAGACGCTCGTTCTACCTGTGCTGCTTTATGGCGCTGAGGCATGGGTAGTTTCGAAAACTGACGCAGCCGCTCTGGGGGTGTTCGAGAGAAAAGTTCTTCGCAAAGTCTTCGGTCCTGTTCGAGTCGGCGATGACTATCGCATCCGAATGAACCACGAGCTGTATGAGCTCTACGGAGACATTGACGTAGTTCGGCGTATAACTGTGCAGCGACTACGCTGGCTGGGTCATGTCCATCGTATGGACGACGAAGCTCCAGCGAAAAAGGTGCTCGAGGCGAGGGTCGCTGGTCAACGACGACGAGGGAGACCATGCCTCCGATGGATGGACCAGGCTGAGGAAGCCCTAACCGCGCTTGGTGTATCCGATTGGAGAAGGCGCGCGCAAAGCAGAGGCGCCTGGCGAGAGCTGATGAGGTCGGTCGAAATCCGGACACGTGTTGTCACGGCCATCTAAGTAAGAAAGTAAGTGTTGTTGTTGGTTTGAACACTAGCTCAAGTCTATAAATTGCTGATAATAAACGCTGGCTGCATTTATCTTCATTTAAACCATCTATTACTGAACAAAATATAATTAGTCACGTTATGACTAATGCTCATCTTGTAAAATCCCAAATTGCGTGCTATAAGCTAGTGAAAAGAGATGCTCCAGCTTAGTCTTTAAAAATAATCAACTTTAAATTAGGAATCTCACCATCTGAATATAGTAAAGTATTCAATGCATCGCTTTGGCCTTTACATATTAAAGTGCGACCTTTTTTAAAAGAGTTTTTTCAAAAGTAGAGAGACCCACAAGCAATAGTTTAAATTTAAATGAAAATGGTAACGACGATAATCTACGTTTAAAAGTATTTTATTAAAACGCTTCTGGATTGCGAACCAAATCGTCTACTATCTTTGCTGCTTCGTCTCAGTGCGAATTTGACGTGATTGTTTTAACTGAAACTTGTCTTAATGAAGACTTCTAAGACAACGAATTTTTTAATCCTAATCAATATCAGGTCTTTCGGATAGATCGCGATGCAATTAAATCTGGAAGCTAGCGTGGTGGTGGCGCCCCGATTGCTGCTAAACGTACGTTGCAAATCTCAGTAATTCCTTTAGATATCGTCGACTCACTTTTGGACCAGCTTTGCGTCAGAATTAATGGTACTTTGGATTCTCTATTTGTGTATGTTTCATATATTCCTCCTACTAGCTCATTTGATTTATACGAATCCCACATTGATAATATTCGCTACCTGGAAACCAAGCATCTAGATGATAATCAGCTTTGTGTTTTAGTGAATTTCAATTTAAGTAAAGTTACCGGGTCTTATTTTAATACTGATAAAGGTTTAACTCCATCAAATATTAATTCTGACCTGGAGGTTTTTGTCATTGATAGCTTTTTTGATTTAGGTCTAATACAAAACAATAGGTGCTTTAAAAAATTAAATAAAATTCTTGATTTAGTTTTCATTAGTAATAATATGAATTTTAATATATGCAAATCAGTATTTCCTATATCTGTATCTAATATGCATCATACTCCACTCTCTATTGAGTTAGGTTTTTACTCATTTTTAAGTCAGAAATCAAATAAATTTGAATTTAACTTTTAAAGTTGTGATTTTAATCATGTAAATAGCATAATTTGTAACATAAATTGGGACCGCGAACTTTATGCCATTAATATTGTTAATGCTTTTAATTTATTTAAATCTAAATTGCAAAATATTTGACTTGACTGTATTCCACGCACTGTAAGGAAACCATTCAAACTTCCCTGGTATACGCCTGGGCTTATGAAGCTAAAAAATCGCAGAAATACATTTTATAAGAATCTTTTTTGGCAGTTTTATCTTGCCACTAATAACATTGTTTTTTTTCATAAATATCGTCATCTCATGAGAGAATTTAATTTTTTTGATAATTATCTTTACAAGCAATATATTCTAAGAGTTGAGTCAAATATTATTTCCAATCCCAAAGCATTTTGAAACTACATCAATTCTAAAAGGAAGACATCTAGTATTTCCAATTCTATGTTTAATATGAATAAGAAGTGAAATTCCGGCCAAGAAACAGCAAATCTATTTGCCGAGTTTTTTCAAAATAACTTTGAACCAATCACTTACTACGCTGGGGAATATGATTATGCAATTTTTAATTTTATTAATTTGGGATCTTTATATTTAACTGATTCTGACGTTAAAGATGGTATTCGTTATCTTAAATACTCCGTGAAGGCCGATATTGATGGTTTTCCGCAATGCTTTTTAAAAAATGTTGTCTTTCCCTTGTTAAACCGCTTAAATTAATTTTCAATAAATCCCTTGATGCGGGTATATTTTTATCTGATTGGAAGATTTCATCAATTACACCTATTTTCAAATCTGGCAACAAAAATAACATTCCTAACTATAGGCCAATTTCAAAACTATCTACATTTTCCAAGCTCTTTGAATTTATTGTCAAACAAAAGTTGTTTTTTACAGTGAAAAGTTTAATTTCACTGTTCCAACATGGCTTTGTTCCAAGGCGCTCGACGGTAACAAACCTTGCTATCTTTTTGGAATATTGTATTTCAGCGTTTGTTTCGGGTGGTCAAGTCGATACAGCTTACACCGATTTTTCTAAAGCGTGTGACAAAGTTTCCCATTCTTTATTGATTAATAAATTAGCTAAACTCTGTCTCCATTCTAAAGTCCTCAAATGGTTAAGCTCCTATCTGGTTAATTTCAATTTAATTGACCAATTCAATCAAGGTCAATTTTCCCTCGACCTTCTTCTAACTTAAATTAGCTAAACTCTGTCTCCATTCTAAAGTCCTCAAATGGTTAAGCTCCTATCTGGTTAATTTCAATTTAATTGACCAATTCAATCAAGGTCAATTTTCCCTCGACCTTCTTCTTACGCACTGTCTAACCTTCCGTTAATTTGTGTTAAGGAAGTAAAGGATCTTGGTGTAATATTCGATGCTAAATTTTCATTTGTAGGCCATCTGGACTACATTATTCCCAAAGCATATGCTTTATTAGCTTTTCTTCGGCGAAACAGCATAAACTTTTTAGATGCCTATACTTTAAAAGCAATTTATACTTCGATAGTGCAGTCAAAATTGGAGTACGCTTCTTTCATTTGGAGTCCTTTTTATGATACCCATATATTACGTCTTGAACGCGTTCAAAAGAAATTCATTCGCTTTGCTCTTAGAACTCTTCATTTTGGGGATCCTTTACCCTCAAAATTGAAAAATTGTTCAAAATTGAAAAATTGTTGCAGTGAGCGGACGTGTTTTTTTCTTAGCTCTTAGTGTCGCGATAAAATATATTATTGATAACTACACTCTTGAAAATAAAAGTGAAAAAAAAAAAAAAAAAATAAAGACACGGGACAAACAAAACATTTAATCTTATGTGACTTTTAATAAATGAAAACGATAATTACTTAAAAAGAATCACAAATCAATAAATTTTCACGTTTTTGCCATTTCTTTCTTGCTCAACTTCGAGGCATTGCATAAACTACAACGAGAGAATTGCTACAAAATAAAATATACATACATTAAAAAATAAATAAATAAAACACAGCGATCACTACATTTTCGCTCTCCGCCACCCACACTAAAAATTCTGATGCCTTCCGCTACTTTGTTTCTCCTGCTCTATTTTGCTATTTTCTTTTGCTCTTCATCCGCGCTGTGAGTTAACCAAATATAATGCCGCCCTCGCCTCGTTTGACACGACAACAACAACAGCAACAGCTGACGCATCGCTTAATCAACAGAGATGATGGCACGCCAAAACTTCTGAATGCTGATTCCTCATCGAAATCTCTTCGTGCGCAGCTGCTGGAAATGGAAGAGCGGCTCTGTGCTAATTTTAGAAGTGATATGCTGCAACTAAAGGATGAACTTCTCGCCAAATACGACAGCTCTTACAAGTTGCTAACTGAGGAAATTGCAAGCGTCGAAATGAGAATTTCGAATAAAATTGAGACTGATGTGAGTGCTCTAAATTCTGTTTGCAGCGAAATGGACAAGAAAATCTCTTTGCTTGAGAATGAACTGAGTGCTCTTAAAAGTCGATGTAACGACTTGGAACTTTTAAGGGATAACCAAATTTGCATCAATAATTCCAGTGTAAAAAACAACAACAAAGCTGCTGACCTCTCTTCGGATGCTGTCTTATTTGGCCTGCCTGCATCAAATGATGAGAATCTAAAGGCAATTTTCAATCGGATTTGCCACTATATTGACTTTCAGCCTCCTCTTATTAGAGATATATTTAGAGTAAAATCAAAGCAGCACAACTCAAGCTCAATTGTTATAATTAAATATTTATCAGCAAGTGACAGAAATCGAGTACTCAAAGCTTTCGGGGATTTTCGGAGGCGCAATAAATCTGCAGTTAACATTAGAAATGCTGGGTTTGATTATGATAAAAAAATTTTTATTCATGAGAGCCTCGATGTTGACACTCGCAAACTCTTGCAAGCTGCTATTGCTTTTAAACGCCAGAAGTGCATCTTTAACGCGTTTTCCTTTCGTGGCTCTGTGTACATCAGGAAAGAGAGGAATTCTGAGAGTATTCTCATCAGCTGTTTGGACGAGCTTCATGTGTTTTCAAATGATGTCAGTGCTGAAACCTTGGCCCCTACAAGCTAAATTTTTATATATCTTTATTTTTATATCTGTACTTATTGTTTTATTTGTATATGTTTATTTAAGCCTTCCTCTTTTCTTCTTTTTCTGTTTTTTGAGCTCTCTATATTCTTTTTTGCCTGGAATATGCTCTCTCTTCGATTCTTCTCATGGCAAACTCTAGTTTAACACCTTCTGGTGCTGATGAAAATCATAAAATCTTAATTCAGATTCTATGTAAGCAACGCAACGGGCTTAATGTCGTTCATTTTAATGCTCGCAGCTTAAACATGGATAAACTGGACTACATCAGGTATATTTTTGATAGCTCCTTAGTAGACATTATTTGCATCTCGGAAACTTGGTTATGTAGTGAAATTGAAGATGCTTCTTGTGGTATTTCTTGTTATAATCTTTTCAGAAATGACCGGCATGACAAAAAGGGTGGGGGGGTTGCAATTTACTGCAAAGATAGCCTTAATGCTAAAGTTGTCAGTCGATCTGTTGGACCAGGTATTGAATTTATTAATTTATGTATATCAGACAACAACAACAAAATTCTTGTTTCGTGTGTGTATAATCCCAACAAATGTTTTTTTGTAGAGCCATTGTTTTCTGTATTATCTAATTGTATTCTTGATTATGACGTAGTTCTGCTGTGTGGTGATTTCAATATAAACCTCCTTTCTTCCGAACAGCCTAAACAATTACTTCATAACAACTTATCTTCTCTGGGATTGTCTGTTGTAAATGACTCTATGCCTACGCGTTTTTCTAGCGACACCACTCCCAGTCTTCTTGACTTTTTTATTGTTTCTGAGCCGTCTCTCGTTTCCTTTTTTGATCAATTGTGCTTTGTCTCTGATCATGATTTGATTTTCTGTTAAATATTAATTTTAATCGTTTAGTGATTCCAAATTCTTTTTCTTATCGTGACTTCAAGCACATAAATTATCCGTCTCTCTTCCATGATGTTTCGTTGTTATCATTTAATGATTGTTGGCTTCACTACGATATTAATGATAAGTTTAATTCTTTTGTCGAACCAATTTATTTCCTATTTGATAAACATGTTCCTATACGTAGTTGAAGATTAAAAAACATATCGTGTCCCTGGTTTTCCCAGCATGTCCTATATGTCATTAAGAAAAGAAACAAGTTACGTAAAACTTGGCGGCTAAGTCCCTCAGATGCCAATTGGGAAGCTTATAGAATTGCGAGAAATGAAGCCGTAGTGGTTACTAGAAAAGCAAAAACGCGTTTTTATTCTAATAAACTTAAGCCCTCTCTTCCTAGTAAAGTGCTTTGGAATAATATTAGAAGTCTTGGGGTATGCAACAAAAATAAAGTTGAATGCCATCTAGATCCTGAAGTTTTAAACTCTTTTTTTGCTGACAATGCTGCATCTGTTTCCAACAACAGCAATACTTTTCCCCTCTTAAACCCTGCCATATGTCAATCTTTTACTTTTCCCCTGTAGTTGAGCTTGATGTAGGTAAATGTGTGTCGCATATCAAATCAAATGCTATGGCTGCTGATGGTATTGCCATTAAATTTATAAAAATCTTATTGCCCCACATTATAAGCCCCCTTACTCACGTTATTAATTCATGTTTAATGTCGTCAACGTTCCCGGATTTATGGAAAGTCGCCATCGTTCTTCCAATAGCAAAAAAGCAAAATCCATCCTGTCCCAATGATTTTAGGCCAATAAGCATCCTTTCACCATTAGCAAAAATTTGTGAAAAACTCATGGCTCAGCAAATTACACACCACTTAGTAAGTAAAAACCTTTTATCCCCGCTTCAATCTGGGTTTCGTGTTGGACATAGCTGCTCGTCTGCAGTTGTAAAGATTCTTGATGACACACGTCCACAATATGACGATGGGTCGTTGACGCTTCTGTGCTTATTGGATTTTTCGAAAGCGTTTGATAAAGTAAATCATCATATTTTGTGTAGTAAGCTAAAGTCTTTGTTTGGGTTCTGTGATAGTGCCGTTAACTTAATGTCCAGCTACTTATCCTTTAGGTATCAAAAAGTTAAAATAGGCCAATTGTCGTCAGGGTATAAACTTGTTTCTAGTGGTGTTCCTCAAGGGTCCATACTGGGCCCTCTTCTGTTTTCAATGTTTTTAAATGATATTTTTTCTGATTGTAATCATACTACTGTCCATGCATACGCTGATGATGTCCAGTTATATCTTTCTCGTAGAACTGGCCTTATTGATGACCTTTGTTGTAGGCTGAATGAAGACCTCAACAGTGTTAATGAATGGGCTATAAAAAATTGTCTTCTTCTGAACCCCTCAAAATCATATGTTCTTCCTGTTTGTAAGTCTAAGACTAGTTTGAATGATCTCCCTGGTTTGTTTATTGGATCTAATAAGCTTACAGTTGTGTCGAAAATTGTAAATCTTGGATTTCATTTGAATTCTTCTCTGTCTTGTGTGGATCATGTTAATAATGTAGTGAAAAAGGTATATAATGTTTTACGAAACCTAAGATTGTCAGCCAGTGTAACTCCAGTTGATATCAGGCGTAAGTTGGTAATTCAACTTATCTTACCTATTCTTACTTACTCTGAAATAGTCTATAGTAAACTTGATTCTTCGTCCCAGTTGAAATTTCAAATAGCGTTTAATTATGCCACGAGGTATGTTTTTGGTCTTAAAAAATACGATCGTCTTTCCAGTTTCCGAAATGCAATACTTGGTTGTGATATTATAACTTATCTAAATGCTAGGAACTGCATTTACCTTCATAGGTTAATCTATGAGAAAAAGCCTGAGTATTTGTTTGGAAAACTGCGGTTTAGTATGTCCAGAAGAAGCCATGTCATGATAGTTCCGAGACATTATTCGCTTACCTCATCTCATCTGTTTTTCATCAACGCCATTAGGTTGTGGAATGCTCTGCCTCGTGGGCTTAGAGAGATCCGTGGGAGAGTAGCTTTTAGGCAATCTGTCTTTTCTTTCTTTTCTACTACTTAAATTACTCTTTCTTATACTATTCTTTGTTTTTCTTATCTCTTTCTCTATATTTTATCTTAAATCTAATTAGTTTTAAAATAAATATACATTTATTATACTTGGTTACTTTTATATCCATAACTTTGTTTTGATATTATGTAATTTTAAATTTTAAATTTTAAAACTTTTATTAATTTCATTAATGTTCATTAATTTATATATATATATTGTACTATAAAAGAGCTAGCTCTTAGTGTACTTATGCTTACTTCTTTTCAAATAAATAAAAAAAAAAAAAAAAATAATGCACGATGTTTACGATTAATTCAAAATCTCTTCAAAATAGACGAACAATTACGTCACTTTCATTTATTTCTGATCTTATATCGGGGGCTATTGATTGTCCTTCGTGGCTTGAATTAATTAATTTTAATGTCCCATCAAGAAACTTAAGAAAATCGGATATATTCTATTTAGATACATGCAGAACAAATTATGTTATGAACTCTCCTATATACATCTAAGTGTAATGTTGATCAAAGTGTGTAATGAAGCAATTATTGAATTGTAATTTTTAATGTATTACTATATACAAAATTGTTAGCTTTTATTTATTTTTTTATATATCATATTGTGTTTTTCTCTCTTTTTACCTATTATATTAATTGCATAGTCTGTAAGAACATTGTTCATTGACTGAATTGAAAAAAATAAATAAATTAAACTTACATTTATTGCATATTAAAAACTTTTGGGTGCGAAAATGCACCCTTTAGCAAGAAATAGGTTAATAACCAACTGACCCCGAAAGTAAAAAATTTCGCTCTCTAATTCTGTATTGCCATGTTAATAATACTGTAGAGATTATGAAAGGTAGAAAAAAAAAATAAAGAATCAACTCAAACAACTCGGACAACTCAAAGCAAACAACTAACATTTTTTTGGAATTTTTTTATAGTCTCATTTTTGATTATTTAAAGGATATTAAAATTAGTTTCAAATCAACTTGGTAAACCATTTCATATGTAAAATTTACCGATAAATCGAAACTGATAAATCTTCAGTTTTTAGTGCTATGCAAAGTTACAAAATTTTTTTTCCAATTTTTGTTTTCATTGCATCTAATGAAGTAGACGCAGATAATATAGTAAAACGGGAATAAATTAGGGTAGATAATTAAAAAAAAAATAATTTACAATCGTATGAGTTTTGGGTAAAAAATCCAGTTTTAATCAGCAAAAAATTTAAATTATTGGTAGTAATTCATGATCTGTTCTTATTGTATTATTTATTAACCCTTAATATTTTTTTTGTTGGATGGTAGGGGTAAATATTTTGTTCCAAGGAAATGGTTGACCAAGTAGATTTAAAACCAATTTTAATATCCTTTATATAATTATGAGGCTGTAAAAAAAGTAACATAAAATAACGGTTTTTGCTTTGAGTTGTCTTAGTTTTTGAGATGTTAAACTGAAATTTCGTGATTCTTTATTCTCTTACAACCACCTTCCATTATTTCTACCGCGTGCATGTTTTAGAAACACTTGGATTTTAGTAGAAAATTTAGCTTATCTCCTACACTCCGTGCTAAAATTGTAAACGGAATAGATTTTTACCAATATCTTTTGTTGTGTGTATTAGAACATTTTTCTACTTTTACCATTAGACAAATGTGTTTAGACCAGGCCTGGGCATTCTAACACAGTCACATTTTATTTTGTCTTGATAGTATTGATGCGCTCTCAAATCGCGCACACAGCTCATACAATTTGCAGCGCAAAGCAACATAGGTCAACACAGCATCTCCGTCAGCGAACGACTTAATTATATTCTCTTGTGTAGTGAGCTTTGTGTACATGTGAAAAGTTACGCTCAGAGTGCGCTCAGTGAGCTATGGAGCGCCCAGGCCTGGTTTAGACTAATTGTTGTATATGACGAACAACATTAAAAGAGAAAATATATTCATAACAAAAATATCGCTGTTGCAAAATTATAAACGCATTTCATAAAAAATGTTTTTTGGTTTTGCATACTTAATTTTATTGTTAATTTTAGTAATGGGCTAGGCTTCCGTCGTTTTCTATAACCTCAAAAATTTGGTTTGGCATTGAATCAAATAATTTCTAATTTATAATTAATAATATTAATAATATAATAAATATTATAATATAAATAATAATTTCTATTGTTGCTCGCTGAAGTCGTCTCAGCCTTTTAGAATAGCTTGTTGCAGCTCTTCTTTCGTGGAGTATTAGGTATTTCCTTAAAAAAAAAGCGAACTAAACTACCCCGTACATTTTCCATGGTGGCCAAATGGTGGCCACTCAAGAACGGTAATGTTATGGCTTCGAAATCAACGTCAAGTGACGCGCGATGCGTGGCATGCTGCATTGTATTGTTTAAATTCAAGAATTTCGGCTGCACTTTTGTTTGAAAAGGACAACAATTTCTTAGTTAACACACCAATGTTCTCTTCTGGGCTTATCCGAGCGATTGGAAAATAAAGATTCACCTTTCCAAGAGCACGGAGTGCACTCCACGCCAAGATAATTGCCAAGATTTTTTTTTGCGTTGATGTTGATTGTTGTTCGAACAATAATTTTTCTTATCTTTTACAAAATTTCACACTACTCGGTCACTTTTCCCGATCAAGCGACTTGTTTCTCGAAAATACTTTTTTTCTGAATAAAAATACTTTGGCTTTTTCACGCTCTGTCAACTCTTCACCACGTGGCGTTTTGAAAACAACTAAAGGAAATAATCTGATTTTTCTGATTTTTTAAAAAATTCCATGTACGTTTATAATTTTGCTACAGCGATATTTTTCGTATGCACATTAGAGTATCCCTTAAAATCCCTGAAGTTGTTTTTTTATGGCATTCCCCCATGGCTTGTTTTTTCGACTTTTGGGGACTTTTTCGTTAAAATACCTAAATCCAACCTAAAAAAAACGGAATGGAAAAAAACAGTATGTTGGGAACCCTGAAATTCAAAAATTGTTTCGACTGAAAATTAGAAATATTTTCGTAGAATTTTGAAGGTGCTCCAAGTGAGAAGTATATATTTTTCGATTTTTTGTGATTTTTTTGTGATCGAAATGCTTGAATGGGCAGAGTCAAGTTTCAATAGGTATAACTTTTTTCCCAAATTTCGGTTTTTTCATTTTCTTGCAGAAAGCTGACTATGCTTAAATCACCCGTTCTGTTTTTTCCAAATTTAGCATGTTAGGATTTTTGAGAATGAGAATTATTTTTGTGAAAATATTCAAACATAAAATTTTCAAAAAGGTACACTTCTAGCAAACATCTTCATAACGACCAAGTTATTCAACAAAATTACACAATTTTTGCATCTGCATTAGGTAGAGTTTAGAAAAAGATTTATTTAAATTTTTTCAAATTTGGATTTTTTTAGATTTTTTTAATGCAACGAACAAAAAAGAATTTTTACTTTTGAAAAATAAAAAATCACTACTCTGGAGGTTTTCGTCCAATTTTCATGTTTGGTAGCTTATTTTAAAGAAAAAGTAAATAGAAATCTATCAACGAACCAGCTCTTTCCAAATTTACACTTACATAAAAGTTATTAGGTTATTTTTTAAAAAATTAGCACTTTTTTCCCATATAAAAAAGTACTGACATGTGCCGATGCTTGCCGGCCTTCAATTTGTATGGGACACTCTGATTAGGCTTGCCACCTTCTGGTAGCCGCTGGGGAGCACACTAAAAAAATATATGTACATACAATAAAATATTGAGGCATTTTTGATTTTCGGAGTGAAATTTAATTTACAGTTTAATATTTTTAAACTTAAATTTGTACAGTTTGTACATAAATACCATAAATACAAGGAACTTAAATAAATTAATGCAAATATAACAAAACTATTGAAAAGGTACACAGAGTAATTTAAAAAATAACTTTTTCATTTATATAATAATTTAAAACAATATATTTACATATACTGTACATACTATTTTTTTTAAAGGAATTTTTCATTGCTTTTCGCTGCTTTAATGAGACTTTTATCACATTTTATGAGATCATAAAATTCTGTGCAAATTTCTTTTTGATTAAAAAATATTATTTGCTCAATTTTTTAATTAATTTTGTGGAACACTTTTCTGTATCCTCATTCCATTTTCCGTTCATTACCGAAAAAACTCTTTCTGAAAAAGCGCTGCTACATGGTATAGTGAACAAATACGGCATTATTTCACATTAATTATTGCAACCGTAATTTTTTTAAATCCCTACAAATTTTTCGCTTTGGCTGGGAAACTCGTCGAAATTTAATGAATTAAAATGTTTACTTACTAAACAAACCTCATCAAATAATTTATCCAAGTCCAGATCTGTAAGTAATTGGAGTTATTCAATAACATCTATAATTTCATTATAAGTAAGGAATTTAGCATCTATATTTAATTTCCCAATTTTATAGATCCAGTTACTCTCAGAAAAATTGAACCATTCTTCAATATAATTTAGAGTAACTTCAAAAAACTCAACAAAAATTTATTTTTATTAAAGAAACTTCTTCCAATTTATCCATCTTTGATAAAAGAACTCTAACCTTAAATCCAAAAAATTTTTGTCTATCCGTTCGTAAATTTGTCTCCTAAAATCAGTACAGATTTTAAATAGCTCGATTGCTGTACAAAGGTTTGATTGTAATTTTTTTTATATCTGAATAATTTTTTGAGGCGCGCGATAAAAACAACAAATATATTTTAATTTTTTGAGATATTTGATTATTTTCAATACCTAAAACCAATCGCATTTGCTTAGATATCTCTTCTGAAAAAAAATAATCTGAAAAGCTGGCCAAACACGTAAAATTCTACATGTTCTACAAATTATACACTGAAACCCGCTTAAGTACCTCCCCTTTTAAGTACCTAACCCGCTTTAGTACTCAAAATTTTCGAGCATTAAGCATTTTTCATGAAAATTGATATATGCTTAGCCTCTTAAGTACCTCCCCGCTTAATTACCCAACCCGCTTGAGTACGTCAAATCTTCATACTTTAATTATGAATTTACCAATTTTAAAATTCTACATGTTCTACAAATTATACACTGAAACCCGCTTAAGTACCTCCCCTTTTAAGTACCTAACCCGCTTTAGTACTCAAAATTTTCGAGCATTAAGCATTTTTCATAAAAATTGAAATATGCTTAGCCTCTTAAGTACCTCCCCGCTTAATTACCCAACCCGCTTGAGTACGTCAAATCTTCATACTTTAATTATGAATTTACCTATTATTTTCCCCTCATAAGTACATCTCAAAATGATTTTTTTAACACAATGGCAATGCTCCACAATCTATAGCGGCTGTCAGACGAACGTACGTATCAGCCGACTTTGTAAGACGACAAACTTACAGAAGATTTTGCTGAGTTTTTAAGCGATCGTACATGTAAGACGACGTTATTTCTTTGCAGATTCTCATGCAGAACACATCGGCGTAATGGCTAAACCATTTTTGGATGCTGTTCTAATTGACCAATATTTTAACTCAATATTTCCATGTTTTAGGAAAACTCTTCTTAAAATTCAGTGTTTGGGACGCTTGCCATTATTTATTTTTTCCCGCTTTGTTGTTTAAAAAAGTTAATTCAAAAGATAAAGTTTAAAAACATTCATCAAAGAAAATGACTAACTTTTTTATTTCCTAAAACCTCGAACAAAATTCCTTATAAACTTATTACTGTTTATGTTCTTAAATGTAAAAGTTTATTTTTAAAAAAGCCATTTTTCAATACACAAAGTAGTATTTACCTTATTATAACATAAGTTATATAGAACCATAAGTTCCTTTTTAAAAGAATTGAGTTCTTAAATAAAATTATCTCATATTTACACATTTACGAAATGTATTGTTTGAATGTTTTTTATATGTTAAAACAATAATTTAACACAAAAGTTTTTCGTTTAACACATTCTAAACAAAAATATGTATGTAATAGTATATGTTAAGTACCCAGAGTTACTCAAGCGGGTTTGCTTAAGTACCCAGCTCGAGGTACTTAAGCTGGTTTTTTTAAGTACCCAGCTCGAGGTATTTAAGCGGGATTTTTTTAAGTACCCAACCCGCTTAAGTACCTTAAAATGTTGACATTTTTGGGTGAGGTCCTTAAGCGGGTTTTCTTGTAATTCTATCTAAATTGCTTTTTAAAGCATTATTAACAATATGAGACTTTTGCATGCTTGTAAACAACGGATTGTGTTTTCCAAAGTTGGAGTTAGTATTATCAGCACTTATGGACACAACGTTTTTTATATTTAGCTTTAGACAAAGTAGCTTTAATCATATCGGCCATACCAATAGATGTTTCGTTAGAATTCTCAATAAAATCAATTATTCTATTTTGAATTCTCTTCGATTTTTCGAAATACTGTATACAAATTGGAAAAAATGTTCTGTTTCTACGATTAGAGGCATCTGTTTGTATTGTAAAATGAACATAATTTTTTATTAAATAAGAGATCAAGTTATTTAAAATGAATGGGCCAATCACGTTTTCAACAATCATAGTAGCTCTTGTTCGTCCACAGGAAATTTTTTTTGTAAGTTCTGAATCTGGAACGGTCTTTTTTAACAACTTTAAATAGCAATCCAAGGAATTGTATCACAAATTATGCCGATCATTGTGATAAGTGTGGACGACTTCTGATAGAATTACATTGCTTTCGTCTGTCGAATTGCTTTTATATAAAAATGTATCTAAATTGGCTACCAAAGCGATAAAAATAGTTGATTCCGGTGAAAATCACCGGATGAAGAAGAAGCGATGAAGAAGATCCCCTAAAAAATTTTCAGCAATGAAAGTATATTGATCTAAGATAAGTGCATTGAAATAAAAAAAAATACGAAATTTTAATAGCGAGCTTGTTGCAAAGTGGCGGGATGCGCGTGCGGTATTTAAAAAACGCCAAGTCCAAGAAGTTTCACTACTAGTTAAGAAAAATTCTTGCGAAAAGTTTATGCTAGCAGCTAGTGTAAGTCTTCAGAAAGCCGGTAAGAGAAATGCATCTCAAGTAGTTTCTTTGCTTCAAACTGATGTGAACTGGCTACCAAAGCGAAAAAAATAGTTGATTCCGGTGAAAATCGGAGATTACACAAAGCATTCGCATAAGTTAATGCAGGCTGGTGCCAAATTACGTAACGCAAGCATATATCCTAGTTATGATGTCTCAGTGTCAGCAAAAACAAAAGTGCTACCCAAATGGAATAAAACATCTGATATTTCCGCTGAATTGCCATTACAAAATCTGGTTGATCATACCATTCAAAGAATTATTGAATCACACTCTAACTTTTTCCAGCACGTAAATGCGAAATGTAATGATAACATGACCTCAATATACAAATGGGGTTATGATAGCAGTAGTGGCCACTCTACTTATCGGCAAAGCTATACCAGTATTGAGCAAAATATGGCCGATGAACATTTGTTTGTAATTTGTATAGTACCATTACAAATACAAAAATGGATAGAAATTTTATGGAAAAATTCTCGGCCTTCTTCAACGCGTTTTTGCAGTCCGACTAAACTAATTTGCCACAAAGAAACAACTCATTTGGATCGTTTAGAAATTAAAAACGTAAAAAAACAAATATTGGATATTATTCCAACAAGTATTGAAAATTTTGAAATTCACCATTAATATGACCATGATTGATAAAAAAGTTTTTAGTGTAGTTGCGGAATCATCAAACCAAAGTGTGGAATATGCCAAGCTTCACCAAAAATGATGAACGATCTTGATTTGATTAGGAACTCGTCAGGTAACGTAGATTTGTACCAGTACGGTTTATCTACTCTACATGCCTGGATACGATTTTTTGAATCTATCATTCATATTACCTATAGACTTCCTATTCAAAAATGGCAGGTTCGAAATTCTGATAAAGTATACGAAACAAAATCTAAAATACAAGCCGAATTAAGAAAGAATATGTGCCTGTTGGTTGATATACCAATGGCTGTTTCTGGCAATACTAATAATGGAAATACCGCTAGAAGATTTTTCCAACAACCAAAAATGGCTGCAGAAATTACTGGCGTAAATGAAAGTTTAATCGAAAGATTCAGGGTAATTTTACGTACCATGGCTTGCGGATATCAAATAAATACTGAACTTTTTCACGATTATACATTAAAAACAGCACAAATTTTTGTGGAAAATTATCCCTGGTTTTATATGCCGTCTTCCGTCCAAAAAATCTTAATACATGGAGCCGACATAATAAATAATTTAGCTATTCCAATTGGTATGATGTCAGAAGATGCTTTGGAAGCTAGAAACAAAGACTTGCGCAATTTCCGCCTGCATCATACAAGAAAAACATCACGGCATAATATTATGCAAGATTTAGCACATGCACTACTTTTTTCATTCGATCCACGTATTTCATCTTTGTCCAAAAGTACTTCTAGCAGTAAAAAAAAAAATATTTTGTTAGATAAAGAAATAAGAAGTCTTCTTTTAGACTCAAATCGACAGGAAGATATGTTGCAAATTGATTCGGATTCGGAATCAGAAAAATACTTACATATTAAATGTAAAAAAAAACTTTAAGTCCTTATTAAAATTTATTTACATGTAAAATTTTCAAAAGCTGACACCCGTGTATCTTTTTTTTTTGTCTCTTCTACCAAGATCTTTATTAAAAATTGAAAAATTTTGGAAAAAAAGTGTAAAACGTGCGTACCGTGTTATGTAATTGGTAAGGTGAGAATTTAAAGTCGTACAACAACTACAAAAAAAAAAAATTACTAGAAATTTATACTTCACAAATTTGTGAACCATATTTCCATATTTCTTTCATATCTTTATTAGTTTTGGAGTTATCTTTGGAGTTATATTTTTCCGCTAAACAAGCCATTTCGGCCACTGTGCGCCGCAGTTCTCGCAGTTTTTTTTTTGCCTATAAGGCGAGACGGTCTAGTGTTCATGTTATCCTATGTTTACGCCACTCCGAGTTTACTGTACTTATTAATTTATTATTTTTTTTTTTTTTTAATTTATTTATTTATTCATATATTAGTACACAAGAAATAGTTATTCTTTTGCGTACAATAAAATAGTTTACTATAACAGTACGTTCAAAAAGTCCTTAGGATGACACATAGATGGCGTTACTAGATTTGTTTCGATATGATTTTTATTTAGTACCAACCTTCAAACGATACGTATAAAAATTTGACAAAAATCTGACAATTGATTCGTGAGTTATGATTTCGCTGATATTCGTTGATAAAAAAAAAATACAGTGGAAACCAAACAATGGCTTAATAAACATTATTCGGACTCTGCTCCATCGAGACAAATGATAGAAAAGTAGATTGCTGAATTTAAACGTGGTCGTACCAGCACAAATAATGCAAAGCGCAGTGGACGCCTAAATAGGACTGTTATTCCACAAAACATCAAAAAAGCCACAAATTGGTTATGAACGATCGCAAATTGAAGGTGCACGAGAGCTAGCTGACATTGTAAAGATATCAGATGGTAGTGTTTTTACCATTTTACACTAACATTTGGGTATGCGAAAGCTCTGTGCAATGTGGGTGCCGCGTGGGCTCACCAAAAACAACAACGAATTGATGCTTCAGAGGAGTGTTTGGCGCTGTTAAACCGCAATAAAATCGAATTCTATCGTCGATATGTGGCAAAGGATGAAACATGGCTTCACTATTACACACCAGAATCGAAAAGACAGTCAGCTGAGTGGACAGCAGTCGACGAACCGAATCCAAAAGCGAGCAAAGACCTAAAAGTCGGCTTGTAAGGTGATGGCGTCTATATTTTGGGATGCGAAAGGAACCACCATCAACAGCGACTATTACTGTGTACTTTTGGATCGGTTGAAGGCTGAAATAGCCAAGAAACGGCCACATTTGCAAAAGAAAAAAGAGATGTTTTACCAAGACAATGCACCGTGTCACAAATCGATGAAAACGATGGCAAAATTGAATGAATTGGGCTTCGAATTGTTAACCCACCAGAGATTTGCATATTCCATTCGTCATTACTTGCCACTCGAATAACATTCGTCGTCAGCCACAATCGCGAATAAAAATTAATGCATGCATGGTGCTCGAGTTCGTAAACAACGATTGCTGCTAAGCACATCTTTTCACGATTGCGAAGCGAAACAAAGGCACCATCCAGACAATGCAGACATTCGGAAAATTCGCTTAAAGCTCGAGTGTTTGCCGCAGCTCGAGTTTCTGCTGCTGCATGAGTTTTTGTGTTTTCGTACCTCACTGCCGTTTTTTAGCAGCGTATTGATAATCAAACTACTGTTCTGCTTTCAATAAGCATTCAAGAAGAAGAAGAAGAAGAAGACACAAATTTATTATTTATTTATTTTAAATTAATACGACTATATCTTTATTCAACGAACCAATTCAATATTTTATAGAATCATTTATTTCTCAATTAATTTTTAATAAAACGTATAATTTTCGAGTTAAGATTCAGTTCAATTAAGGTTCAGTTTAAGATTTTTTCAGTTAACAATCAATGCAATATTTTGTTTTTTAAAATGATGATAGTTAAAAAGTGTTTATAACAGAAACAAAACAAACTTAAGAAGTACTTGTAGTAGCTTAGTATATGGATAAACAAACAAAAATAAAAATATTTTTTCTTGAAATTTCTAAAAAAATCTGTTAAAAGAGATGCATTTTCGAACGTCCGAGCTACCCGGGTAGTTTAGAATATTTGATGTTTTTATTTGGAAGTAAAAATGCGTTTATTTTGCGCGGTTGATGCTTGTGACTGGTTTCTGTTTGTTTTTACTTTTTTATTTTATTTTTTTGTTGTGTTTTGGTAAATTTTAAATGTGAAGAATCTGATGAAGAGCCGGACGGAGGTGAAAGGAAAGGAAACAAAGAACTGGCGTTCATGTTTAAGGTTGCGAACATAGTGTACGCTTGTTTCTGATCAGATCAAATCAGATTTTTACATTGAAGCAATAAAGAAACCAAGTCTTGCAAATCTTTTTCTCTAATGTGTTTTCTGCTCTGATCTGGCTGCCTGTCTGAATCGGAGTTCACTATGTTCGCAACCTAATAAAAGAAAGAGTTCTGAACTTTCAAACGTTGCACAGTGTGCGATTTGACCAATCTGGGCGGACAAAATTCTAAATTATTGTTATATGACTCCCTGGTTAATTCTAAAAAATTAATTGTTCTGGAGTTGGAGTCTATCTCAAACACCCTCTTAATTACAGGATATTTCATTGAGTTGACTATAGAGGGAAATTAACATTTTATGCCTTGACTTTGAAACACTAAATTGTATTAGAACATAAAATTTTATAACATTCTTCTCTGTTATTACATATAATGCCTGTTTAGAAGAACTTGCAGGCTTTTCGCTTTTCAAAGAAAAACCTATTTCTTTTTCATCAAAAAAGCTGTAAAAATACAGCAATATACAAAATAAGAGCATTTTTCGACTTTGGGGACTTTTATGTTAAATTACCTAAATCAAGCCTAATAAAAAACGGAATGGGAAAAACAGGCCTGGAATTGAAAAATCTTTCGATTGGAAATCAGAAATATTTTTTCTAGAATTAGTTACTCCAAGTGAGAAATTTATTTTTCGAATTTTTTATAATTTTCAAGTGTCAACAGGTATTACTTTTTTCCCGAATTTCAGTGATTTTGATTTCTTGCAGAAAGTAGCTCAAGACTATGTTTAAATTATCCGTCCTGTTTTCCCCATATTTTGCATTTTTAGATTTTGTGATTTTTTTGTTTTTTTGTAAAAATACTAAAACTCGAAAAGGTACACATCTAGCAAAAAAATTCATAAAGACCAGGTTATTGAACATATTTACACAACTTTTTGTATCTCCATTTGGTATAGTTTAAGAAAATGTTTCCAAAAGAACAAAAAGGAGTTTTTTGAACCAGTTTTTTCAAAATTTACACTTATACGAAAGTTATTTGGGTTTTTTTGAAAAAATTAGCACCTTTTTCCCATATAACCAAGCACTCACATGTACCGATGCAAATCGGCACGGGTTCCCGTGGTCCTAGGTGTACCAAATTTTTTACATTTATTTCAACATCATACGAAAAAATTGAGGCGTTACCACATAAAAAAAATACAACTTCGACTTTTTTGGGACACCCAGTACATATGCATACAAACTTTTTGCCAGTCCATCAAAGTGTAGCTGAATTTATCTTATTTACGCTACATTTTCCATCGCTAATTTTCCATCGAAGGAAAAGGAAACAAAAAACTTGCGGTGATTTTTTAATAAAAAAAGATATTGCGTTGTGGTAGCTTCTAAGGTTGCGATCATAGTGAAAGCCAGTTCAGACAGGCAGGCAGATCAAATTTTCACATTGGAGCAATAAAGAAACCAAGTCATGCATCTCTTTTGCTAACGGGGCTATTACTATCAATAACTATATTGAATAATAAGAATCAATATATTAGTATCAATTAGTATCAATAACAAAAAATTCTTAGCAATATCAAATGCGTTCAAAAAAACTTGACAACATAAATCAGAACAGCGCACAGTGTGGCATTTTATCAATCTACGAGGACAAAAGTAGAAAAAAAAACTTCCAAAAAATTAAATTATATGTCAAAAATTTCAAAATGTTGCCTTATCCGATATATTTAAAACGGCAGCGTAAAATTGTGCTTTTTGGGTTTTTAAAAATGATTTGTAAGCGTCAAGAGAGTATATTTTGTATTAATTGCACTGATAAAGTGCAAGTTGTTAACATTTGAACTTCTTTTGCAATGGAAAACTGTTTTGAAATTTTGTAGATTAATTCAAAATAAAATAAGTCGATTATTTATTACAGTTTCATTTAAATTAGTGATGGAAATATAAAATAACTAAGAAACTATAAATAGCTACACTTTGATGGACTGGTAAAGAGTGTATAAAAACTCTATAAAACCATGTTGGAGTGAAAAATATATTTTTTTGAATTTTTTTTCTTGTAGTTTGTTCAATTCTCTACAATAATAAAAAAAATTTTGGAAAAATGTTTGTTTTTGACTGAGTTATGAATTTTTTAAAAAAGGTATGTTTTCTCTGCCGCGAATGTCGTGTCCCTCCTTAAAGCTCGAGTGTCTGCCGCAGCTCGAGTTGCTGCTGCTGCATGAAATTTTGTTTTCGTGCTTCACTACCGATTTCTAGGAGCGTATTGGTAAACAAACTACTGTTCTGCTTTCAATAAACATTCAAGAAGAAGAACAAATTATTTTTTCTTTACTTTATACTTTATTTCTTTTAAATAATACAAGAGATTTATTATTTATTTATTTTAAATGTTTACGAGTAAGCATTTATTCAACGAACCAGTTTAATGTTTTATACAAGCATTTATTTTTCAATTCATTTTTAATAAAATTAATAATTTTAGAGTTAAGATTCAGTTCAATTAAGGTTCAGTAGAAGATTTTTTAAGTTTACAATCAATACAATATTTTGTTTTTAAAATTATGTTACTAATAAAGTCTTCACAACAGAAACAAAACATACTTAAAAAGTAATTGTAGTAGCTCAGTATATGGATAAACAAAAAACAATAAAAATTTTTTTCTTGTAATTTCTAAAAAAATATCTTAGAAGAGATGTGAATTTTCAAACTTTCGAGCTACCCAGTTAGTTTAGAATATTTGATGTTTTTATTTGGAAGTAAAAGTGTGTTTATTTTGCACGGTTAATGTTTGTGACTGGTTCTGTTTGTTTTTACTTTTTTTTTTATTTTTTTGTTGAGTTTTGGTAAATTTCAAATTGGAAGAATCTGATGAAGAGCCGGGCAGAGGTGAAAGGAAAGGAAACAAAGAACTGGCGTTCATGTTTAAGGTTGTATAAATAAATCATAAATATATTAATTTCTTGATGAATACAAATGCTTTGAAGTTGGCGCTTCTGATTATATTAGCGTCAACCTTAAAAGCTTTTGTATTCATCAAGAAATTAATATATTTATGATAATAAAACAAGAAAAAAAATTAAGATAATAAGATTTCATATATAATAATATGTTTAAATAAATTATCAAATATGACCAAGAAATTAAAAGGAAAATATTTTTAAAATTATTTTTTACTTTGTATGATTTTGTAGTCGGTTGTTTTTTTTTTTTAAATTTTCTTTCATACTCTTCCTATTCCAAAATTTTCACATATGCAACACAAAGAAAAAATTAAAACAAACAGAAACCTGTGACAAGCAGCAATCTCGCAACATAAACGCGCCTTTTCTTTCATAAATAAGCTTAAAACCTTTAAGCTACCCGATGCTAAATACCCGGAACTTCTGGGTATCCGGGTATGGCTCAGGTAATTCGAACTACTCGGTTAGCCGGGTACTCGAAAATCGAGATCCCTATAAATAATGCAAATATATGTAGCTACTGATCCAATATGTAGTTACAAAAATTGTGTTACTAGCTGTTGTAATGTTAAAGTTAGCATATATATTTATTTATATTGCATAATAACACATATTTGTATAAATAAACTTCAACCAAAAAAACAGAATTTTTCTCTTCATTTAAAAACAGAATTTTAACAAACAAAATAATCAATCGGATGAAAATCTTCTTTTATACTATTGCTATTTTTAGTATTCAAAAAAATTAAACACTGCAAACCTCAGTAAACATTTTTTTCTTGAAGCGAATGGACATAAAAACATGAAGTTTCGTTGCTTTTGGCGAATGTTGCTCATGTCATGCTTTGTTGGCCATTCGTGTCTCGTAGGCATTCGTAATCGCAGGCGCTCGAACTCTATGGCATTCGTAACCCCAGCGATTGGTGCAGAAGGTTAATGCTCATAGCTCGTATATTAGAAGATTAATGCAGAAGGCATGTTCATAGCTCGTATATTGACGAAACATTCGAAACGCCATTTGAATTCATTCAAGCTGTTCTCTGTTACCCACCCACCGTATTCTCCAGATTTAGCCCCCAGTGACTTTTGCCTGTTTTCAGATCTCAAGAGAATGCTTGCTGGAAGAAATTCTAGTCGAATGATGAAGTAATCGCTGAAACTGAGGCCTATTTTGACGAGAAAGAGAAATCGTACTATAAAAGTGGTATCGAAAAGTTGGAAAATCGCTATACTTGTTGTATCACTCTGGAATGCAATTATGTTGAATAATATAATCGAGTTTTATCAAAATGTTGTTTTTTTTCATCCTACAGACTTATTGAATGACTTGTTATATCTCGAACAAGTATAAAATCATAATGAGAAAGAATCAAAGTTATTACATTTATATTTAAAAATTACTTAAGTTCAATTCTAAAATCAATTTAATTAAAATAATAAAATCAACACGAACGAGAGAAAGTAAATAAGAACGAGAATTTAAGAAAAATGTGCAGATATGAATTGCTTGAAGTTTTGAGCATTTGAAATAGATTTAAGATACCTCAGCAAGAAGTTCCACAGTCTAATGGTGCTTACGAAAAAAAGCCTTAGGGAGTTCAAATATTTAAAGCGAGGATTTACAAGACTCAAGCTTCTAGATGATAAACAAAACTGAAGTTTAGAGTATAGATAGTTTGTAGTTTTTGAGTGTATCAGCTTATGCAGGAATATACATTATCTTGCTTTTTTTTATTTATTTATTTACTACATTAGTCTTTGAACAATATTTCTTATAGACTAGTACAACGAATAATTGAATAATTATGAATAAAATTACAAAATAGTATTAAGAAAAATTCTCATTTGACTCTTGGATATGGAGAAATCAACATTATGATTGCAACTTATGACATTAAATAGATTAAGAGATCTAAAAATAGGCGCATTTGCAGCATAGTTCGTGCGACACATATCCAAATAGAAAGGATAGAAACTTCGTAGAGTTCTAGCCGGTACATTAAACTTAATCATTTCCACCAATTCAGGACTATCAACGACACCAGAAATGATATCATGGATATAAAGTAGAGAAAGAATATTTCTCCTAATCTCCAAAGACTTAAGACCAATTAAGAGACATCTTGCACCATAAAATGGAATCGAACCTTCGATATTAAAAGAGCGTAATGCAAACCTAGTGAATGATTTCTGGACGCGTTCAAGTCTCAACTTATGCGTCGTGTACTGGGGGTACCAAACCACGACCGCATACTCAAGTCTAGAGCGAACCAAGCTAATGAACAACACTTTTAACGTATAAGGATCCAAAAAGCAAGAACTATTACGACGAATAAAAGCCAGCATGGCATATGCCTTTGGAATAATATAGTCCAAATGTGCAGCAAACGAAAATTTAACATCAAAGACAACACCAAGGTCTTTAAACTGATTAACAGATACTAACTCTGTAGACGCAATATGATATGATGACGGACGGACATTGTTAGACCTTGAGTAGGACATGGAAACACATTTACTCAAATTAAGGAAGAGACAATTATTAGAACACCAATTATAAAGTTTGTGAATTTCACTTTGAAGAAATTCACAATCCAATGAATTTTTGACTTTAAGGAAAACTTTTAGGTCATCAGCATATAACAGACAATTACTGTGAGGGAAGAGGGAAGTAATATCGTTTATAAAAAGAATAAAAAGGAGTGGGCCCAAAATGCTTCCTTGAGGAACCCCAGAAGTAGCCACATATGGGAAAGACTTAGCATTGTCAAAAGCAACAACACACTGCCTGTTAGATAAGTATGATCTTAGCCAGCTAAGAAAACTAGAATGAAAACCCATCCTCTTCAGTTTTTCAATTAAAAGAAAGTGGGAGACTTTGTCGAATGCTTTGGAAAAATCAGTGTAAATCACGTCTACCTGATATCCTTCCAAAAACGACGATAAGCAGTATTCAGAGAAAATTACCAAATTTGAAACAGTTGACCGCCCAGGCATAAAACCATGTTGATAAGGGGAAATAATATTCTTTACAGCAAAAAATAATTTTAACTTAACAATCGATTCAAACAATTTTGAGATGGTCGATAGTTTTGATATCGGTCTATAGTTTGAGACATTATTTTTTGAACCCGATTTATGTATGGGTGTTACAAATGAAACTTTCCAGCAGTCTAAAAAAATGCCAGAACTCAGCGACTTATTGAAGATGAGCATTAACGCATATGCCACACTGTACATACAGTTTTTTAGGAGAAAAGAGCAAAGACCATCAACATCTAATTTCTGAGACGGTTTAAGCTGAGTAATCCCATTAATAACATCATCCTCTGTCAGAGAGAGAAATCCAAAGTCTATTTGAGAAGGAATATCCCCTACTTGAGAAAGATCAACATCAACCGAGCTTACAGGCTCATAGTTAGAAAGAAAAAAATCAGCAAAAAGATTAGCAGTGGAAATAGCGTCATTTGAAACAATATTATTTAAAAACATAGACACAGGGATATTAGAAGAACCTTTTTTGGATTTGACAAAACGCCAAAATGACTTAGGGTTTGATTTAATATCACTTTCAAATTTTAGAATGTATTGCGAGTAAAGGTATTTATCAAGGAAATTAAATTCCCTATTATAGTGCCTATATTTCAGAAAAAAAAAATTCAGATTTGTTTTTAAGAATTTTTTGTAATATTTAGTACGCAGGTTTTTTAATGTTTTAAGACCACGGGTGTACCATGGCAATTTGTACGATTTCTGCTTAATTTTTGGAATATGGTCATTACAAATCAAGGAGATTAGGGACTTGAATTTATTGAAACACACGGACGGATCAAGACTATTTAATTCATTATCCCAATTTATATTGACTAAAGCTGAATTAATTTCCAAAAAGCTACACGCATTAAAGTTAAAATTGTATGTATTATCATTGCATAAAGCCAAATATTTATAAAACGAAATTTGTATCTCTATGGGGATATGGTGTGCACTAACTGGTGAAATTGGAAAAGCTGATTCGAATAAATTAAAATTTATATTACAAGTAGAAAACACTAAATCTAATAATCTAGCTAGCAAATTGAAACAAGAATTTATTTGATGCAATCCAAGTTCTAAAAATTTATCAATTAAGTAAAATTCAAAATTACTAGACAAATTAAATGGAGATAAAAAAGAGTCCGGTTGTCGCTTATTCCAAACCACATTTGGCATATTGAAATCACCAAGCACCAGTACTTGTTTATTATCATCAACAAAATCAGCAACCAGAGTAGATATGTTGTCCGAGTGTGCTTTATAAATGGCAAACAAACTATTAGGCGGGATATAAGAAGTAAAAATGAGAAGAACTTCCGAGATGCCCTTAATCGATACACAAACCTGATCTAGCACTAGATCAGAGTTAGGTAATGGAACACTTGATGACATTAGAGCACGATTTACTGCAACTAACACACCACCACCACGGATCTTTCCAGTAGCTAGACTATCACGATCTTTCCGATAGACATTGTAGAAATTAGGATCGAAAAATTCCTCATTATGGAAATTTCCATTTAACCATGTCTCAGTCAGAACAAAAACATCATACAGACATTGTGCCGTGGCAGTAAAAATATCATTAGCTTTAGTCCTAAGTCCAGAAACATTTTGATAATATATTTTTATTGCATTAATATCCAGAGTTAAGTCCGGTATCTTAGAGGCCGATATATCATTATCAGAAATGTATTGTGGCACAGAAGATGACTGGACAACATTATTTAGCATAGGGCATGAACCGATCGTAACATCAGCAGCAATAACATCAGCAGCAATACCAACAGCAGCAATAGATTTAGTTAAATCTTTTGACGAATGCTCCCCGTCTTCGGAAAAAACTCGAATGGACGAATTTTAATATCAGCAGGCCAGAGCTCGGGATTAAAGAGCTTATCATAGAAATTAGCCGCTACACCTAATTTGAAATTTATACTTCTAAGCGTACTAATGTCGACACCTTTTTTTATCAAACTGAAGCAAAAAACTTGATCACGTTCAATGCTTGCATGTTTGTTTACGTATGAAATAATTTGATCACTTGTTACCGTCGGCTTAAAAGATGACAGGTGTACCCACTTCTTTTCAACCATTACATCAAGTTCTTTATTAACATTATTTCCAACTACTACATTTGTTTCTTCTTTCATTTTCTTTCTGCCAACAAATTGCCAGTCAGGCGCAACAGAGGGTGAGTGAGAGTCTGCAATATCTGGCACAGCAGAAAACGATGAGTCAAACATTGGCGCACGGTTATGGTTTCCCACAACATCAGAATAAGTCATAGAGACACTATCCGAATAGGAGAGTGGCATTATTGGAGCAAGAGCAGGAACAGCAACACGAACAGCAGTAACAGCAGCAGAAGAGCGAACTTCAGAAACAGCGGCAGAAGAGCGACCATCAGTGGACACTCCTGGAGATTTAGAATTTGTTAAATGTTTCTTAAACTTTCTCGACTCAACAGCAAGCACATCGTTGTTTTTGTTAAGTTCGATATTAACATTTTTATTATTTAACATTTTAGCATTTTCATTGAAGACAGTTTGTACAACTCCACGCAAGTCTTTCACTTCATTTGTAAGCAACAAAATTGAGGAAGCTGTGTCATTATCAGTTAAATGTTGTTTCACAGCAAACAGCTCACTTTGTAACTTATCTATTTTATCAAATAAGAGCATTTTGTCTTCTTGCAAAGAGCATATTAAAGAGAGCGCCCGTGAATTATCAGATCTGAGAGCAACAATCTCATTTAAAAGAGCACGCATAGAACACTGATTCTCATTATCATTAACGGATAATGCACTAATATCCAACTGGCGTTAAAGCAGAAACCGATTGATTTATTTGCTTTAGTTCAATACAGGGGCTTAACACTTGAACTTTCTGTTGTGGCATAGAAACACTAGACGATAGCACAGTAGCCGAACTATTATTATTGTTTTCTTTCACAACCTTCATAGGTGGCGAATGTAAAGATTTTCGCCGCACTAGCGCACACGGTTTGCAGTGAAACGGGGTATTAGAAACCTGCATAAAATCTAGTTCGTCAGCAGAAATATTAGCGCAATGTAAATGAAAAAATTCATTGCACCCTGCACACTGCACTTTTGGTTGCATACGATCAACCTTCACATTACAGACACACGGCATTGTTTTTATTAGACGCCGGCACACAAATGCAAGAAAAAACAAAAGTGTCCAAGTAGAACGACAGCCGAAACTAAACCGCCCTACTCTCGCACACAAGAATAGTCAAATACCGCTCAAGGCACAAATCAACTCGAAAAGGCAAATAAGAACACAACCACTGTCGTCGATGTCTAATTCGCGACTGACATATAATTGAATAATGGTCTATATTGTATCCTAGAATACGGTTGCTTAGACCAGTAACATGGCTAAATCTTCTGAGTCCATACACATAACGGACCACATAGTTTAACGCTACTTGCAGTTTATGTAACGAACGTGAATCTAGATTACTAAAAACTACTTCAAAATAATTTATAAAAGGCATAATCAGCTGTATTACTAGCTTACGGCGAGTTTCTATTGGTGTGATCTGAGCAGTCATTCGCAGATTTCTTAAGTCAAAGTAGATTTTGCTTACAACATAATTAATATGGTCTACACATGAAAGTGATGTGCTAATCCGATACCCAAGGTTGATTATTTTTTCAACAGATCTCAGTGGTGTAGTACTTATATATACAGCAGGAATATCTTCATCTGAGTAACGACTTTTTGAAATTGGCAACACAAAAGATTTTAACGGATTTAGTTTGAGCTTGTTACTTTCTTACTTACTTATGTGGCCGTAGCAACCAATGTTCGGGTTTCGGCCGACCTCATCAGCTCTCGCCAGGCGTCTCTGCTTTGCGCGCGCCTTCTCCATTTGGATACACCAAGTGCGGTTAGGGCTTCCTCGGCTTAGTCCATCCATCGGAGGCATGGTCTCCCTCGTCATCGTTGACCAGCGACCCTCGCCTGGATCACCTCCATACGATGGACATAACCCAGTCAGCGAAATCGCTGCACATTTATACGCCGAACTACGTCAATGTCTTTGTAGGGCTCATACAGCTCGTGGTTCATTCGGATGCGATAGTCATCGCCGACTCGAATAGGACCGAAGATTTTGCGGAGAACTTTTCTCTCGAACATCCCCTGAGCGGCTGCGCCAGCTTGCGAAACTACCTATGCCTGAGCGCCATAAAGCAGCACAGGTAGAACGAGCGTCTTGTAGAGTGTTAGTTTTGTCGATCGAGAGAGGGCTCTGGAACTTAGTTGCTTACTGAGCCCGTAGTAGCACCTATTAGCAGTTATTGTTATTCGCTTTATCTCCAGGCTGACTTCATTGTTGTTGTTATTAATGGCTGTGCCAAGGTATACGAACTCCTTGACTACTTCAAAGTTATAGCTGCCGGATAAAACGTGAGAGTCTAAACGCCGCGCTCCCTTGTTTGTAGACATCATATACTTTGTTTTCTCTCATTTATTGTCAAACCCTTTTTGTCTGATTTCTTTTCGATAGCGGTGAAAACAGCGGCAACATCTTTTGGTTCTGCCGACAATATGAATATCATCAGCGTACGCAAGGAGTTGGACACCTTTGTAGAAAATGGTGTCATTACGATGCACACCGGCCTTTCGTACGATCCCCTCCATGATGATTTGAATAGATCGCAAGACAGGGAATCGCCTTGTCTGAAACCTCTTTCGATATTGAAGGTTTCGGAGAGGTCATTTCCTACCTTGCCGGAGCTGCGTGTGTTGCTCAACGTCATTCTGCAAAGTCTAATCAACTTTGCAGGTATACCGAACTCAGACATTGTTGCGTATAGACAATCCCTTCTCGGGCTATCGAACGCAGCTTTAAAATCGACAAAGAGATGGTGTGTGTCAATTTGATTTTCGTGGGTTCTCTCCAGGATTTGTCGTAGCGCGAAAATCTGGTCTATGGTGGACTTTCCAGGACGAAAGCCACACTCATAAGGCTTGTTACTTAACGCCCACTTATTAATTGAATCTCTAGGTCTTCATTAATTCTGAAGCAAAGATCTTCGCTGAGACCAATAGGACGAGATATATAATGCATATGCATGTACTATTACATTTTTTTGAATGGTTAAGATATCATTTATAAAAATTGCAAAGAGAAGTGGCCCAAGAACTAAGCCTTGGGGCACTCCGCTGTTAAGGTATTTATAATTCGAGTAACTACTGTCAATCTTTGCTCTTTGAAGTTTTCCATTTAGATAATTTTTAATAAGTTTGACTGCAGTTGAAGAAAAGCTAAAGACTGACTCAAGCTGTGAACATAAAAGATAATGATCCACAGTATCAAATGCTTAAGTAAAATCCAAAAGGCAGAATAAGGTAAGATGTTCTTTATCAAAGGATATTCGAATGTCGTCTAAGATTTTAGCAACTATGTCCAGAACAAAAACCGGGCTGAAAGGGAGACAGCAGCTTATTAATGCAAAGGTAATGCAAGATCTGGTCTGCCATTAGTGACTCACAGACTTTAGAAAGAGATGATAACAAGCATATAGGCCGAAGGTCAGACGGTTCAGATACTCAAGCTTTTTTTTGCAATGGGAATAATTGTTGCTACTTTCCACATTTTAGGATAGTATGAGCTAGTAAAGTAAGTGGCGTAGTGGGTAGAGTGTGTGACTCTTACGCCAGAGAACCTAGGTTCGAATCCTCCATCCGACACAGAAAGTTTTTTCAATTGAATTAATTTTTCTGTTCGGCCGTCACCTCTCTGCAGACAATGGCAAACCTCAGAGAGTAAAAACTGCAATGAAAAGCTTCTTGAGAACACAAGCCGTTCGGAGTCGGCGTAAAACATGTAGGTCCAGTTCTCGATCATTTGTGTGCAAACATTTCACATCACACACAACACAATTGATCATAAGAAGCTCGGTCAAAGTCCTTTCAAGGGCTGAAATGGCCATTTCATTTTTTTTTGCGTTGCGTAATGATGTGCGTTAACGGACTTAAAATGTAAGACAAAATTACTTTAAAAAACCTTATATTTACACCATCTTCTCTAAGAGCACTGAATTTAGTTCTTAATGTAGACCTGGCTACTTTATATTCCGATCCGTTAGAAAACTCAAAATTGCTTATGTTATTGACAGGATTCGTTCTGATTTGATTACAGTTTACAACGGCCAGTGTGTCAGAGACGAAAAAGTTATTAAGAGCATCTGGATCAATCTGACAATTAGGCAACTGTTTGTTGTACACTCCAATTTGTTTTAAATTTTTCCAAAGTTGCTTAGAGGAAAGTATTACGTCAAGTTTTGACTTGTAAACATTTTTCTTGGCAGCCTTAACAACCGAATTGGCCTCATTTCGAGCTGTCTTATATTCATCGCCGTACAGGACAGTCGGCCACCTTTTCTATTTAGTGTAGGCCTGGTTTCGTTTTTTTATGGTCATCTTAACATGTTGAGTAAACCACGGACATAAATTGTTAACAGAACGAGCAGTACGAAGGGGAACATATTGATCAAATAAGGCATTAATTTTACTTACAAAAAACGTGAGTTTATCATCAACTGTATTAAGATACCAACAGTCATTCCAAGGAATTGACATTAAGTCAGAAAACAGGGATTCGCTGACAGTTGACTTAAAGTCACGATAGGTTATTGAAATTGGTAAAACATTACATTAAAGATTAATATTAAAAGTACAAAAAATTAGATCATGGTCACTTACAAATGATATTTGTTAAAAAAATAAAACTGAAGATGCGTCAGAAGTTATGAAAAGGTCCAGTAAACTAGGGTTAGCGTTGTTAGCAAACATAGTAGTCATACTACTATTAACAATCGATAACTCAGCATGAGACAATCCTTCATATATTTTTCTAGTAACGTTGTCATTAACAAGCAAATTAACATTGAAGTCCCCAGATACAACAAAGAAATCATTATCTATTACACAAAACACATAAAATATCTACAAGCGAACTTTCAAAATCATGCCTTACATAGTCAAGCTTAGAACCGTTAAGGCTTCTGGCATTGAAATGTGCAACTTCAATCAATCAATATATCAATCAATACTTTTTTGTTTTCGCGATCACCATAATTACTATTATTATTCAAAAAACTTAATATTACATTTAAGTGACAAACACGCAACTAAAAGCAAGTAGCGAGAAAGGTAGAAGAGTTGTATCAAGAAGTAATAAAGAAAATCAAGATAAGAAATAGAAGAAAGAAAAACGTAGGAAATAAAGGCAAATATGATGTTATTATCAACAATCTAATAAAGGTATATAATTTAATAAATAAATCTAATAGCATTCACTCAATTTGCTCAATATGCAAATAGATAGCATGCTGCGGAAGTAGCAACATCCGCAATAATTTTTTCCAAATCAGTTTCACAAAGGACAGGCACGCTTCTTTTCTTTTTCTTTTTCGCACAAATTTGCACCGTACCTCGAAACGAAAAAGCAAAAACTGGTTTGCCGCTAACAACGTATCGCTGATTGCAACAGTTTTCTGGTTTCCATCGTAAGGCTTTCATGGATGTATACACTCCGCGTCAGCAGAATAGGTTCACTGCTTTAATGAAATACCAGTCATTGTTTTTTTAAAATGAGCGTAAGGGAACATTTTTTGTTGTCGTTTTTTCTTAAGTGTTTTATTATTAAAAGTTAGGTAAAGAGAAATTGTTCATAAAGGAACCGTTTATTTTCTGTTGTTGTTTTAGATTTGGTATTACAAAAATATGCACTTTTTGGTGCGTCATTAGCCGTTATGTGACTGACGAGGTACCCGGGTACCTTTTGCAATTTAAAACAAAGAGTTTGATCATTAATAACCACTTTAAAGAGCCAAGCTAAATTATTTTAAATTGTAGAATTCACGAAACATCGATCTAGCTGAACATTAAAGCATTTACACGCTATTTTTTTACATAAATTATATGGAAATACTCGGATCATCCGTCAGTCTGATAAAGATGTTTTTTTCGTCAGTAACATAACGGTTAGAATAGGTTCACAGTTAACATCTTCAGTTTCTTTCAGAGTTTCAGAAATATTGGTACTAAAATAAATAGTAAAAAAGGTGTTACAGTATTTTGAGGCAGTATGGGACGCGGAAAAACTTTAAGTTCGAAGGAAAAAGTTAAAATTGAGGTGTACAAAGAGCAATACTTAAGTACTCGTGAAATCGCTAGCAAAATCGGAAGAAGTCAAAACGTAGTATGCAATTTTTTGAAAAATCAGATCGGCTTTGGAAAAAACATAAAAGGGTGTACATTAAGGCGGGTCACCAAAATAAATATGGAATGTCACCCCCCAGAATGATAGTTTACTTTGAGAGTATTCCAGCACCATATTTTTTTTTTATGTCCCGAAAAACAGCCAAAATTGTATTCTTTGTATAGCTTTGGCATTTTTGGTTCGATCGTGAAGTTCGATCGTGATATAGCGCACTTTACGATCGGTCCAAAAATGCCAAAACTATACAAAAAAGACTATTGGGGCTGTTTTTTGACACACCCAAAAAAAAATTTTTATGGTGCTGAAATACTCTCAAGGTAAGCTATCATTATTGGGGGTAACAATTTATATTTATTTATTTTATATTTATTTTTTATTTAAATTTTTTTTTTTAACGGATTTTGTACTGAAATTTGAACATCTGTAACTTTTTTTGTATCCAATAGAATCAATTAATTCCTTCACAATTATGCCTTACTTTTTAGTGAACTTTAATGTGATAATAATTAGAAATCAAAGTTATGGGGTCCCTAGTGCAAAAAAACATAAATTTTGAAATATTGTTTTGAAGATGACCTTTGAGACCAACAACATCGAAGAATATTAATATTAGAATAGAATAGATATTAGAAGAATATTAAGAATATATTTGATATACTAATATCAAAAATTAGACAACAAGCTGGGGCAAGCGCCAGTCTTTCAATTGTATAGCACCTTACACGACGTAAGATTAAGAAAAAACAACCACTAAACCTTGAACTGAAGGAAAATCGGTTGAATTTTTGTAAGAATCACATGACTTGGAAGGGAGAATGGCAGTACATAGTTTTCTCAGACGAAAAAAAATTAAATTTGGATGGACCGGATGGTTATAACTATTACTTTCATGATCTAAGAAAAGAGGAACTTTTTTTAACTCGTCACCATAACCGCGAGGGAGGTGTAATAGTTTGGGGGGCTATAACATATTTTGGAATTATTGAGCTGAAGTTTCCAAGTTGCATAATGACGGCAAATTTGAATAGAGCGATGCTAGAACAAGCTTTTCCAAAGTCTCAGAATGTTTTTGGACCCCTGCAATGAGTTTATCAACAGGATAAAGCTCCTATTCATACGGCACGTATCGTTACAAGCTGGATTAGTGAACAAAAATGTTGAACTGTTGTCATGGCCTCCATATTTTCCGGATCTAAACATTATTGATAATATATGGGGTTGATAAGTTCGGAAAGTGTATGACTCCAGTCGACAATTTGAAGACAAAGAGTCACTCATTTCTGCCATTAAAGTGGCTTGGAGTAAAATTTCTTTGAACTACTTGAAGCAATTTTATGATTCCATTCCAAATCGGATTTATGAAACTATCTTAAATAAACAAGGTAGCACTCATTATTAAAAATTTGTTGAATAATAAAAAAAAAAAATAAATTAAGATAAAAAAAATATTTTCGATTCCATTTCTTCAAATTAATGAGATGAACCTACTCTAATGACGCAGCAAAAAGTGCATATTTTTGTATTGCCAAAGTTCAAACAACAACAGAAAATAAACGGCTCCTTTATGTACAATTTCTCTTTACCTTACTTTTTATAATAAAACACTTAAGAAAAAACAACAACAAAAAGTTTTCCCTTACGCTCATTTTAAGAGAAAAAGTGAGCCTATTCTGCCGCGGAGTGTATATTGTTATCATAATCAAACCCAGCTCCACGAAGGTTAACAGCTGTTTTCGTTCTTTTTCGAAAGTCACCAAAGGCTTTTAATACACGACTCCTATCATATGGCGTGAAAAAGTTAATAATAACTACTGAATCGCTATTGTTGTTCTTCGATCTGACACGAAATATGTCTCTTATCTGCTAAGGCAAAAAGTCTGTCGAGTGACAGATTTGATTGAAGATCGATTTCAGGTTCTCTGCTTCACAGTGCGAGATGCCAAATAAGAGAGCATCCGTTGAGACAAAAGATGCTTCTTTTTTGTTGTTTTTAATGTTTAATGCATTCATCTTTTCAAGTTCGTCGCAACGCTTCACAAGTGCTGACAGCTGATTTTCTATCGCCAACATTTTTTTATCATTCACACTCACTGCTATTAATCGCATCTATTTCACTCTCTATCTTGTGTGTGAGCTTTTTTTCCCGACAGGAGAGTTCGCTTACAAGACGCTCATATGGCGTATTAGAGTGAGCAAAAAACCGGTCTTTTAATTTTTTAATTTGAGCTGACACTGTTATTAATGTTGCTCCCTCTTCATCTAGCTTAAGAGACCTTGAAGCATTTAGACTAAAGCGACGTGGAGACACATCTTTACGCTTTAATGTTCTTTACGTGGGAGTCGACATTAAGAGAAGCGATAGGTTGTGACAGCAACAGCAAATCCATAGCGGGGCAGGTGGTGGTGATAGAGCGACCGAAAAAAGCAAAACGCACAATTATTAAATATAAAAAGTTTAAGTGTGTCTGTCGCAGTTTTAATACATAAACTTCGTATTTTAATTTAATATTTTTGGCGGCTAGTGTGACGAATTGTTTGAGTCTTTTTATTTTATATATTTTTAGATATATTAGGTTTGTCTATGAGTGTTTTTAAATTAAGTGATTAGTTCAAACCTTAATTATGTTTATAACAAATTATTTATAAAATTAATAAATTTATTACTAACTGATCAGTTAAAACATAGTTGACGCTAATGTTTTTTGCTTTAAATACACTTTTTTAATAACACGCACTATTAAAAAAATTATCTGAGCGCACAAAACTTGCGACTTGTTGTAAAACAAAAATTTTGTAACTGTAAAAATAACTGTACATTTTATTAATTTCAACAAAAGCAATTCGATTCCAAGTCTTAGTAGCATTTATTTAATTTTTATTGTTTAGTTTGCAATGCTTTAAAAATCTATATGTGTAATTAAATATATATTCCATGAAATAACAGAAAATTAGATCAATTAAATTCATTAAGTACCTTGGTGTTAGAAGTGCAATTACAAAAGTATATTAAGAAACATAAAATATAATTAGGCCAGCTCGCCTCGTGTTTTTTAATTAGTTGACGTTTGGTATTGAATCGTTTGTTGTCAATCATTTGTTTGCATTAGGTTATCAGTATTACCATCTGTTGGTAACAGGGATGCCCAGGGTATCATAAAGGTATCCTGAAAAATGTATTGTGATTATTCCTTCCACTTGTAGTTTTCCTTTAAAAAATGGCACCGTAGCTGTTATTTACGGTCCCTCTTTAAATCACCAAACTCGTTTTTTTTACTCATTAAGAAATTTTGAGGACGATCGTGTTTTCTAAAGACAATGTTTTCAAATTGTAAGCATGTTAGACAGTGATCAGACAAATGAGAGTTACAAACTGCACCAAGTGACAGTTTCTGATATTTTTCATCCTTACAAAACTGTGATCAATACACAAAACAGAAGAGTTAGTCAATCGAGTTGGTTGCTTTATGAAACATTTGAAACCATAAGAAGATAACAAAAATATATAATTGTCTACACAACCTGATTCATGTAAAATATTTAAATTCATAGCTATTAAGACTATCAGATTACCACATTTCTCATTTGACAAGATATAATTTAAATTACACAAGAAAACTTCCTTCGATGCACCTTCGTGGAAACTATAAATGCAGATAATTGAAAAAGTTTGGTTATCAATTGTACAACTTATTTTTAAAATATTTAAACAGAAGAAAGGATCTTTCATTGGCATACAGAGAATCAAAAAAGTTTAGGCAAAGAGCTATTCTCAAAGTTTGTATCTAAATAACTGTTTACGCCTAACGAAAAAAAAAAATATTATGGCATCATTTGAAAATTGAAAGTTTTTTTATTATTCACTGCAAAAATATTTTATGTTTCATTTTTGTTTTATGTATTATGTTATTAAAAAAATAAAATAGTCACAATTTTACATAAAAAAAGTTTAGGTACATGTGTAAAAAATTTTAATTTATTTTTGGTTTTTATACATTTAATACTTTGTAAGGCCTCATTTGGCTTGAATAACTGCCTGTAAGTGCCTTTGCATACTCTCAACTAGGTTTAATGTCTGTTCGGGTGTTATATTTCTCCATTCAGGAGGCGAAGGGCCTCCTTTAGTGAATCTTTTGATGATATGCGATGCCCCTGAACTTTTTTCTCCAATAATTGCCAAATTTGTTCGATAGCATTCATATCTGGAGATTAGGGAGGGTTTTTGAGCTGTTTGCAATGGTAAATAAGCCATTCCTGTACATGATACGATGAATGTTTCGGGTCGTTATCTTGCTGGAACAAAAATGGCTTCCCATTCAAGCCCACCTTTTCAACACTAGGAAACAAATTGTCTTTCATAATATTCAAATAAGAGCACTTATTCATTTTTTCATCTATAAAGACAAGATTTCCCACTCCAGAAGCCGTCATACACCCCCATACCATGACATTACCACCGCCGTGTTTGACTGTTTTAATTATGTTTTTTTCTTGGAGCTCATTGTTTGGTTTCCGCCAAACTTGTTGTGCACCATCTGATCCAAAAAGGTTGAACTTTGATTCAACACTAAATATAGCACTGTATTACTGTACTAAATATAACAGAATGATTCCGGTTGATGTACATGAAGTTTTGCAAACTCCAGCCTCTTTAACCGACTTCAAAAAGGAGGAGGTTTTCAAGTTCGTCGGTTTCTCTGTTTTTTTTTTTTAATTTTTTTTTTTTTTTTAATATTATTATTTTTTTTTTTTTAAATGTATGTACATCGATAACTCCTAAACCATATGCCTGATTGCCATAATTTTTGGGGAACAGATAGATATCATAAGCATAAAGGTGCCCGTACAAAAGTGTGTGGTATTCGAGAACTGGGCGTGGCAATAATAGATCTCGCAATACTAAATACTACTGTATCTCGAATAATATTGACACTAGGGTACTGTAATTTAGTGTAGGGGTAGGCACAATTATTACAAATGACGGGCAAGAAAATGGGCGTAATTCGACAAATGGGCGTGGCAATATTAGAAAAACAGTGTATCTTGAATAATTTTGAGGCTAGAGTACTGCAATTTAGTATAGGGGTAGGCATTATTATGACAAATTATCGTCAATAAAGTGGGCGTTATTCGACAAATGGGCGTGGCAATATTATAAAAACACTGTATCTCGAATAATATGGACACTAGGGTACTGAAATTTAGTGTAGTGGTAGGCACAATTATTACAAATTGCCGTCAACAAAATGGGCGTTATTTGACAAATGGGCGTGGCAATATTAGAAAAATAGTATATCTCGAATAATATTGATACTATGGTACTGCAATTTTGTATAGGGGTAGGCATTATAAGTAAAAATTACGGTGAAGAAAGTGGGCGGCTTTCGACTACTGGGCGTGGCAATATTAGAAAAACAGTGTATCTCGAATAATATTGAACTAGGGCACTGAAATTTATTCTAGTACAGGGGTAGGCAGAATTATTAAAAATTATTGTCAATAAAGTAGGCGCTATTCGATAAATGGGCGTGGCCATACTAGATAAAAACTATCGCAGTTAATATTGACGCTGGGGTACTGAAATAAAGTACAGGGGTAGGCACAATTATTGAAAATAACGCTCCAGAAAGTGGGCGCTTATTTAACAAAGGGGCGTGGCAATATTTGGAAAACACTATATCTCGAATAATATTTACACTAGGGTTATAAAACTCGTTACAAGAATGGGTATAATAATTTCAAAACATGTGACATCTAATTTAAATTTAAGAGGCAGATATTTGAAATAACCAACAAACTTTCAGATTTTAATAGAACAAATTTTTTCGGAACAATTTTATTTATGTTGTTTATACACTTTTTTCGAAAATTTATCATATTCTCTAAAAAGGAAGAAATAAAAATTTAAAAAAAAAAAAACCGACTACAAAATCACTACAAAGTAAAAAATAATTTTAAAAATACTTTTCCTTTTAATTTCTTGGTCATATTTGATAATTTATTTAAACATATTATTTTATATGAAATCTTATTATCTTAATTTTTTTCTTATTTGTTTTATTATCATAAATATATTAATTTCTTGATGAATACAAATGCTTTGAAGTTGGCGCTTCTGATTAAAAGTCTGATTATATTAGCGCCAACCTTAAAAGCTTTTGTATTCATCAAGAAATTAATATATTTAAGATAATAAAACAAATAAGAAAAAAATTAAGATAATAAGATTTCATATATAATAATATGTTTAAATAAATTATCAAATATGACCAAGAAATTAAAAGGAAAAGTAGTTTTAAAATTATTTTTTACTTTGTAGTGATTTTGTAGTCGGTTGTTTTTTTTTTTTAATTTTTTTCTTATTAATAGCCGAAATAAATGGTTTGCACCGAGAAACTCTTCCATGAAAACCAGCTCTATGTAGATTATTGCGTATTGTTTGGGGATCGTAGTTTTTATTGAAACTTTGCTGCATTTCATTGCATAATTTTACAGCCGAAATCTTAGGATTTGGGCCACTGCATCTACTACAGTGCGCTCCTGGCGAGGTGTTAATATTTTTGGGAGTCCAGATCTGCTTTCACGCTCTAATTTTTCCTTATTTATGTAATGTTTTATAATGTTTCGCACACTTGTATAGGGCCTCTGCACTATATCACCCATTTCGTGAAGAGATTTTTGCTGCACATGAAGGTTTATAATAACTTTGCGAACATCTTCCGAAATTTCTGTACGACTGCTCATTTTGCTCATTCAATCACGATTTTAAGATCAACACGAACTTAATTCAATTGACAATTGGATGGCTGCGCAATAATTATGTGCAGAAAACGGAATATATAAAAGGGAACTTATATAGCCTTACTAAAAAATTGATATTAAATTTTAGCGTAAGCTTTTAAATTTAGTAGCAGCTGTAGCCTCTACTAAGCTTATGCTAAAAAATCTTTTTAGAGCTGGCACTAATTAGAGCCAGCACTAAATTACTTTTTTGGTGAGGCAGATAGATTACCGTTATATTTGCAAAAACAAGGTACACATACAGCATGTGCCTAAACTTTTTTTATATGCATTTTTTCTTGCTTATATTTCGAGTAGTGTATAAAGTAAAGGATTTTTTTGTGTATTTCAATAAAAATTCATCTAATGATACAAACTGCATCAAAAAGTTGGCCAAATTAGTTGTTTTTAAATATTAAAGCAAAGTTCTTCTCAGAAAAATTGGCTGTGCCTAAACTTTTTTGATTCACGTTATGTGTATTATTTCGTTAGGGGCCTTCTTTAAGGGACTACGGGAGTTGTTCGAAGGCACCTTATTAAAGATTTTTTGAAGCTTTATTTTATATCAGACCAACATTTTTTTACATTATTAAAGTATAACTTCTCAAGATTTATCCCTGGCATTTTGGTCGAATAATATTGGTCGATAAGGAATAAAAGCGCAATGCCGCGAAAGACTTTAAATTTGCAGTGAGCACGATATCTGGAGGCTGGTTGACCTAAAAAAAATTTTTTCGGTTTAGTAGAGTTTTTGAAAAATATTATTTTTTTGACAGAATGGCGGGCGTAGAAAGAAAATTTTTATTATTTGAGCATAAAATTTAGGTAATTTTAGGGTGTAGATAAAAACTATGTATCAAAACAAAAAAAAATCGAACGTTAAACGCCCAAAAGCTCTTTACTAAACCGAAAAAAAAAATTTTCCAGAAGAACCAGTTTCCAGATATCTTGCTCACCACAAAATTTATGGTCTTCGCGGTTTTACTCTGAATTAAGTAATTCGGTCTGTAAACTACGAATGTGAACTACCCTGTTCTCACGAAGTAATGGTAATTCTGTTTGACAACTGTTATTTGTATATTTTGATTTAATTATATTTGATTTATTGTGGAGAACGAGAATGCAGAAAAAATGTAAGTAAAATGTTAAATATAAAAGAATTATTAGAAACTATCTTATTTCTTTCACGTTTTGTTTAACCGTTGTGTCGATCGTAGAGCCCACGAGTACATTTGCAACTTTAATTTTCCTGTATCTTCCAAACGGTTAGTCCGATTGACCTGAAATTTCATGATATCCTCAACCATACACTTTTGCATCATGTGGAAAAGTTTCATCAAGATTGGAGCAGCAGTTCAGTCGATACAGCCCAAATTCAAGTTAGTGGAATGGCGTCGACTGCTGATGTACCCGGGTACTTGTATGAAAATTCATACAAATATATAGAAATAAATGGCAAAGTTCACTTTATATTGCTATATCTTCCAAGCGGCTGGTCCAATCTTGATGAAACTTCGTATCATAGCTTGGAAATATGTAATTGATATTGGTGTGAAATTTCAGGTTTTTGGTCCAAAAATTGGACCAACCGTTTGGAAAATATAACCCAGTTACTAGAAAATGACCTAGCGTCAACAGCTGATGTTCTATGAAAATTCATACAAATATATAGAAATAAATGGAAATATTTAGTTTATTTTATGGAAATTTGTTTATTTATTTATAGAAAATCATTATAATGAAAGTAAAAAATATATTTTATGAATTTTAGCAGCATCTGAGGCATTGTGGATGATCCTTCGAGTGCTCTGCGCACACAGGCTTATTACAAATTGCACCATCCATTTTATTTTCACTTTTTATATATTTGCCGCACAAAATAAATTTTTAGGTCTTTACACTTCAAAAATCGCACATAAACTGACTTATGCATACAAAACTACTCAAAACGAAACCTGCGCAAAAAATCATGTTTCTGCCTGCAAAACTGGTTGTGCAAGGGTAGGTAGGCAAGATATTCCCAAATACCCTTTTGTTCCTGTTAGTAGACGTGTTTTCCTACACATTCCAAAAAAAAAATGTTTACATTGAACAAATATTTTATGAGTTATAATTATTCTGCGCAGGTACTAAAAATAGCACTATGAGCAAGAGGGGTTGATTTTCAGTTCAAATATAACGGAATTTTGCGAATGAAAATTCAATGTTAATTATTTTTCTTGGTAAAAAGGGATCAAATTACAAGGATTAAAAAAGAATTTGGAAATTGTTAAATTTTTATGGATTTTGGCAATTCCCATTTTTGGTAAAAATGGATTATTTAGGTACCAAATTTTTTTTTTCCCAAATTATGATAAAAGTTTTGTTAACTAGACAATATTTCCAATAAATAAAAAAAAAAAAAACCAGAAAATTACAAGAATCCAGGTAGTAGTTAATATTTGTATATCAAAAGCAACTATCTGCCATACAAAACGTATGAAGTACCCGGGTACATCTACTGTCGATGTGGATAAAACCCAACAGCTGTTGACACAACGGTTAACAGCAAAGAAAAGTGCTAGCAAATGGGAGCAGGCGAGTGAGCGGGCTTTGATTACCGATAAGATGGGCGAGCTGCGAGGATGCCGTAAAAATAACCACTTGCTGGTGGAAATGGTGGCCAAACTGCAGAAGCAGCGGTTGTTGTACACTGAGAAGGAATTAAAAACAAAAATGCACAATGTTTTTTTTTAGAATCCATCTGCAAAAAAAATATTTGTTTATTATTTTATTTATTTTTTTAGCAGTGATACACACTATTTCTGCTGACTTTGAGAAATTGACTATTTGTTTTGTTTTTACTTCTTCTTGTGTTTTGTTTGTGGCTTTCGATTAATTTTCGATAAAAATTAGAGATGAAACCGATTTCTACGTAACTCGAATGTTAATTCAAACTGAATTACCTTCAAATGAGGTAATTCGCTTGTCAAATTTTGGATAGCGAATTAATTAATTCGGAACATAATTCAGTCTGGAATTACAAATGAGAGTGAACAATTACGTTGTTCAGGGTTCCGTGAGAACATGCTATTATCCACGAATATCGATCTTGAAATCTTGAATAGTTATACTTTAATAATGTAAACAAATTTTGGTCTAAAATAAAATACATCTTAAAAAAAAAAAATTTTTAAACAGGTGTCTTTTTTAAAACTCCCGGGGGTCCTTAAAGCCGATACAATAAATTTGAATGACTAATAAATATTTTGAATTTTATACACCAATTCTCGGTACTTTTTTGACAGAATGTGTGTTAGGGTGTCCCATAAAGTTGAATATAATTTTTTTATGGCATACCTAAGAATTTTTTCATATGAAGATGAAGTAAATGTAAATATGATTTCGTGTACCTAGGACCACCGGCAACCAGTGTCGACTTGCATCGAAACATGTCAGTACTTGGCGAAATGGGGAAAAATGCAAAGTACTGACATATTTCGATGCAAGTCAGCACGGGTTGCTGTGGTCCTAGTTGCACCAAATTTACATCATACGAAAAATGAGGATTGCCAAAAAAGATAATAATTTCAACATTTATGGGACACATAGATAGCATCGCTATGCGTGAGTTTGTGAGTTACAATTATTTTAATTAAACAAGTTGTTGTTTTGTAGCAATGGAAAAAATTGAATTCCGAATTTTAATAAAGCATTGTCTTTTAATGGGGTAAAACTGAACAAGCAAAAGAATGACTTAACAAATGTTATGGTGAATCTGCTTCACCAAAATCAACCATAATTTTTTGGTTTACTGAATTCAAACGTGTTTGTTGAATGAACAACGTTCAGATCAAGAAATTATCATACGTGGGTATGAAAGAGCTGGTTGCAAGATGGGTGCCGCGTTCGTGAACAATCGAACATGGCTTTCATACCAATCACCTACATGGTAAAAGGTATATGTTTTATTTAATGTTTCTAATATTTAAGGTAGAGGTATAGTGGTTAAGTTAAAAAATTTTATATTTATAGTTAACGGTCACTCGTTTTACTGTTTATAAATTGCAGTTGAGGGCCAACCATCACCAAACGTATGCTAATATAAATATATTTTTAAAAATATTTCTTTTCAAATATAAATGTAAAATACAATATAAAATATCCTTATACATGAAATAAGTAGAAATAATATAAAAACAAAATAACCATTTTCAAAAAAATTTAACAGTGACTAAAGCTAGAAGCCAACACTTCCACTAATTTATTTTGAATTTATTTTGTTTAAATATTTAACAGTAATAAATACATACTAACTAGGCTGACTTATTCGGGAATCAGCACAATTATAAAACTTTATTCACCGTCTAAAAAATTTAGATTACAACCAATCAGCATGCGTATTTATGATAAGTTAATACAATAAGTCCCCACCCTACAACAATACTTCCCTATAATGTTAAAAAAATTTATAGAACAACAAAACTAAGTTTTATATTAATCTCTTGCATGGCAGTCACACATTTTACTATTCATGTTAACTAGTAATAGTGTAGCTTAAATTTATAAGTTCGCATATTTATCAGAATGACATGAACTTTTTTTACTAAGTTCAGCAGTTTCAGATGCAAATATAACCAAACATAAGCAAACAGTTTAGTAAGTGGTTGTTTTTTTATATATAATAAAATCTGTGTTACTTTGAAACAATTTAAGGTCCAGTTTTTCAGTACGAGTTTAAACTTTAGTTAAATTAAACCGAGTTTAACTCACTAAAATTGGAAGTTTAAGCTCAGATTAGGCAAAAAAAAAGCACATTATATGATAATTTAAGTCAATTTAAATTCAACGAATGCTAAAATATCAAGTTAAACCGAGTTTAAACATCCAATTTTGGTGAATTAAACTCGGTTTAATTTAACTAAAGTTTAAACTCGTACTGAAAAACTGGACCTAAGTGAAATGTGCTTTGTGTTAATGCCCAAAATTTTACGAAAATATAAACTTTGAGGATTACTGAATGTAAAATAAATAAGTGTGTTAATTAACATAATCTTAGATAGTCCATGTACTGTAAACAAAATGGGATACAGAAGAAATTTTGAATACACTTTTTTTGGTTGGGGTTTTTTTTTAATTAATTTTTTTATAGTTGTAGAAATACTGAAAAAATTACGTTTCTTAAAAATTTATTTCTGAACCAGTCATTGAAGTAAGTGAAGCTTCCAATCCATATAACGATGCAGAAAACTACCAAAAGATGCTAATTAATTATAACATTTAAAATCGTTAATTTTAAAAAAGTAAAACTATAAATTGTATCGTTATGTACTTAAGAAACAAAATATCTCAAAGAGTGTGTGTATTTAAATAAGGGATATAACGGAGCTCATTCTTCTGTTGAACATTAGAATATCCACATAGGCATGCGCAAGGTTTACACTCTTTAAAAAACAATTTTTGGCTATATATCAACTTTAATTTTTCAATGAAAATGATTACTTTCTTTAACTTTTATAAAACTTCTCTGTTAAACGAATAACAATACAACAGTTATGGAGGCGTTCCAGTGAAAAATGATGACAATCGATAAAAAAATTAAAAAAATTTTTATTGCATATATCTTTCCTTTTTCACGTTATTTGCCTTGCTTAAAATGTTCGAAAAAGTGTTGAGAACAATTTGTCCACACCGAGAAAAAAGCTTATGTTAAATTAACAAAAAACCTAGTATCATTTATAAGCTGACTTTGGCAGCTTTCAGCCTCCAAAGTACTTCATTAAAACGCTTAAGTTTTGCATGATAACTTGCCAATTTGTTTTTGGGCGATAAATTAACCAAGTATTTGGTAATTTATACATTATTTAAAAAAAAGTTAAAAATATACTTTTTTTTTTTACCGGGTTTTGGATTTTTTTTTTATCGAAGCTTTTTACGCCTTGTTCTGTGATTTGCGTGACTGAAAGAAATCGACACTACAAAATTTTCTTTTTTCTACACCTTTTTTCTTAGAAATTTATGACTTCTTTTCTGCTTGCGTTTATTATAACAACAACATTAAATTAAATATCAAATATAAAAATCTTTCCTTCGCCCGCCGTGGTGATTTGAACCCACCCACACCCATCGATTAAGAGTTCAATACACTACGCATCGAGCCAAACTCCTTCGTTACGCAGAGTCATTAAATCAATATTAATAACAACTGAAGCTATGCTGCAGCACAACACAATAATCTATTAAGAGATTTTTGTGGAACGCTCTGCTTGCGTCGTTTTTTTTTATCACTGATAAATCTGTCAGCTTCGTATTTGTTCGGACGAATTTTTCACACAACAAAAAGCAACAAACGTTCGTTTGATATCGTTCATTAAAAATGAGCGTTTGAATAAAAAATTATATTTTGATGTTGTGCATACGTCATTGAGCTTGTGTTGCTTTTTCTTGAACTCGTTTTTATTTTTGCGTTATTGAGAAAAAAAAATTTTGGCGGATGCCTAGCACCGTGCGGTTTGTGTTGTTGTTGCTTGTTTATATTTTTGTTTTTTTCTAACAATTGCACGTACAAACGAACATTCCTGAATTTTTTCTTCAAACGCTTATTTTTAATGAATGATAACAATGAATGATAACAAACGTTGCTTTTTGTTGTTGTGTGAAAAATTTGTCCGAAAAAGTACGAAGCTGACAAATTTAGTAGAGCGCAAGTTCGCAAGAATATGCAAGTACAATTTTATGTAAGGAGAAAGATAATTGAGAACAATCATATTTCAAACGTTCTTCGCACCCTGAATTATACCTTTTCGGAAAGGGGGCAAAAAATAAAAATACACGTGTATGTATCGACGTTTTTCATGTACATGTCAGAATTTTTATTTCTTTACATTTGAAGTTCTGTGGTGCCCCGCGGTGAGATGGCTCCATTCATTTGTTAGCAAAAACAGAACGAGTTGTGGAAATTTGATGAAACTTTATTTCTAAATGTATAATGGCTCGATGGTTCCAAAATTGATATCAGTTTTTTGTACCGACTTTGGTTGGTTAAAAACCAAGATGTTGCCCTTGAATTTATTACAGTTTCAAGATATGGACATTTCCGTGGTGTCGCACGTGGCGATCGTACGACTTTAATGAGTGAAAAAAGAATGAAAAATGGAACTTACAAGTTCCTTCTTTTGATTTTCCAATAGCTTACTAAGCACACTATACAAGGTGTAAAACCTAAGAGTTGTCAAAAGTTCGGCTCTTAGATAGAAGCCACCAAAAATTATACGTTACGTAACAAAAAATAGAAGTGGTTTTTGACTTGGGTCACAAAATTAGTAAAATTCTGTAATTTGGCGAGAGTTTTTGTATGAAACTTTTTTTAGAAGGATTTAAAATAGGTATAAGTTTATTTTCAAAGTAATCAAATTGAAAAACCTTTTCTCGTTTTTTTTTTATTGGGCTTAGTATGAAACGTTACGTAACTTGGCGTTACGTGACATTTTTTTCATTGTAATTCATTTGGGTAATTGAGTAATTAGGTAAATAAGTAATTATGTGATTTAGTTATTAAAAACAAATTTAATATAATCTGCCTCTCCTTGCCTCAACCATTTTCCATTATTTTTAGCCAATGCCTTCCATTTTTACTAAAGCAAAAACGTTTACGAAACATTTACAAAACGAAACAGTGCAGACGATTAGATCATCATGGTAAATTAATTTTTATTTATTGCTTATAATTTATAAATTGCTTAAATCAATAAAATAAAAATGTTTCTCTAAGATAATATTAAATAATACGTTTTTAATAACTTTTAATTTTCGTGTCACGGTAGACATTTCGGCGGAAATGCCCATATTGGAGTTTTCGTTAAACGCGCTTACTTTCTCCAAATTTTCATTTAGTTTATTCTGTGCTTTAGCTTTTCTTATTCTTATAACTTGATTCTGTGATTTTGATGCTATATGTGATATATTTTTAGCACAGGATGATGCTGAAGCAAAGGCTACATTTTGTTTGACTATTGTTTTGCTTTGGTTAACCCTCCGATGAGTGAGAAGGTCCCTAGGGACCTTTTTGCCATTTCAAACTGAAATTACTCCTACTTCGGCCACTACAACCTCCCCCCAAAGTTACTCTGTATTCCAAGAGTATTTTGTTGCACATCTTTTGGAAAAAAAAAATCAAGCCGATCGGATCATTACTTTAGGAGTTATTGAGGTTTTAGTGAGAATAGTACGCGGACGTGTGAATAGGTCCGTATGGACCTTATACTGAATTTCACTAATAAATGCATGTTTTTGGGCATCATTATAATTTTTTTATTGTTTCAACACATAATTTACTTGTTCTGAACACAAAGACCTAAACTCAAAGACATTAGGGATGATGGTAAAAACAAAAAATTCTAAGAAAAATTCGAAGACATGAACTTTATTGCTTTCAAGGAAAGGCACAATATTCTAATTTTATACTACTAGCAATAAACCAGTTCTTAGAATTTTTTGTTCTTAGTATTTTGTTCTTAGTATTTTTTGTTCTTAGTATTTTTGTTCTGAGAATTTTTTCTTAGAATTTTTTGTTTTTATCATCATCCCTAATGTCTTTGAGTTTAGGTAGACGTACGAAAGAGTATAAAAGAAGTTGTAGTTTCGTAAACCAAATCAGTCAAAGTTTAGACAGCGAAGAGTAAAATCGTGTGTGATAGAAACAAAAATATAAATATGGCAGATGCAAGTAATTTGGACGTTGCTGAAATTGTTGTACGCCGTAGTACACGTTACCAGCAAATGACTGCGGATGAAAGGCGTGCAGCTGATAGTAGATTTGCTGATTTTATGGACGAAGACATAGATGAAGAAATTGATATTGCTGCAATTGATAATTATGAAGTTGAGGATGATGAAGATCGCACTTACCAACCTGCTGAAGAGTCAGATGCCGAAACTGAAGGATACGTCGAGCTAAATGAAGATACTGATGACGACGATGATGAAGAGGAAGAAAATGATGGACAGGAAACGAATGAAAGTTACTATATTGGTAAAGATGGCACCCAATGGAGTAAAAAAGCACCACCAACATCACGCACTCGTAATCATAACGTGGTCGACTTCACAAGAAAGAACCCGGAAAGAAGCGGAAGCCCTATGCCATATTAGATTACAACGCCAACAAATGCGGCGTTGATACCATGGATCAAATGCTAGGCACTTACAGCTGCAAAAGAGCAACACAACGATGGCCGTTGGCCATGTTTTACAATATGCTGGACGTCGCTGCATTTGCTGCTTTTACGATTTACAACGAAATGAAGCCTATAAAAAGGAGTGACAGACAGCGGTCGTTCTTGTTACTGCTAACGAAACAATTGGCCACACCAAATATCGAAGAACGTGCCCTGAACAACCATATAACCTCATATCCAAGGATACGCAATGCGATGGAAGCATTCGATGTCAGGGTAAGAAAAACATCTTCAAATTTAAGAATAGAATATATATTTATTTGTTTTTTATTTTTCTTTTCATTTCAGGTATTACCAAGACCGATGGAAGGCAATGCACCGTCGTTTGCGGCTAGGTCAAGTAGACCGTCATGTCGCCTTTGCCGTTCTGAGTACGGGCGGCAGCGGAAAACGCGGGCACACTGCTTCGGCTGCGGCAACGCTGTTTGCGGAGAACATAGCACACTTTTACATCGCTGCAACACTTGCGCACAGGGCGGGGGACAAGAAGTACACGCTCAACAACAATAATTTTTAAACTTTTTTATAATAGTCTTAAGAAAATTCAAGCAAAAAAAAAAAAAAAAAATTAAAAAAATTGAAAAAATTATTTTTGTATGTAGAATTTAGTTATAAACAATAAAAACAAAAAAAAAATGAAAAAAAAAAAATTTTTATATGAAAAAAACATGATTTACAAAAAGGTCCGTAGGGACCTTTTCACACGGCCGTGAAGTTCAGAACTGTCACTCATCGGAGGGTTAATCTGCAATAAAGATGAGTGCAAAAAAAAAAAACATTTTAAATGAAAAAAATGTCTATTTTTTGAATTCTACTAGGAGGTTAATTTTTCCACAATGCAGGGTCAGTAGCAACACTACTGCGTGTAGTTTAACAAACTTTTGCCCGTGCACCGTCACCATTTATGCATTTCTATGTACATAGGTACATTCATATAAATACTAAGCCACCGATCTGACTTTATTTGATCCATTACGTGCTCAAAAAGCCCTTGATACAGGATTTAAATTTTTGGGTTTATATGATCTAGACATAATATCTTTTTAGAATCTAAAAGATATTTCCAAGTGAAAGAATTTTTATTTAATTTCGTTCAGGCACTCCGTTCATTATTAAACTTAATTTTATTCATTATAGCATTTTAGATATTCATTGAAAGCATTTTAAAATTTAACAGTTAATTACACTAGTTTACAGTCCGAAAATGACCAGGACTTCTTTGTGAAATTCATATTCCTTAAGCTTCTCTAAGCTGAAAAAAAATTAAAAATGATCTATGGATAGGTTTCTGAGATATCGACCAAAGAATTTTTTTGCTTTTTTCGGAAAAGGTGGCCTGTCATTATTCGTAATAAATTCCGTTTGGATTGACGGATTTGACCGAAATCACATTTTTATGTAGACAATTAAATTCGCAATTACTTTTTCATACATATTGACCTCAACTGAAGAATAATTATGGAGATATGAATTAATATTTACAAAATTTATTTTTTTTCTTTTTTGTAGTAGAAATCTGTGGTCGAAAACTCATTTAATCACCTGAAAAGTAAAGAATTTGGCAACTGCCACGACATTTTTATTTTTTTTTTTTGTATAGACTTTTGCAGAACTTTTAAGCATAATATACACAAAATCCATGGACTAGTAAAAAAGTTACAGACATTAAAGTGAGATCACCAATTTTTAACTTTTTTCGAAATTTTCATTTGCATCTGTTTTCTGGCTTAGAAACTGAGCCAACTCGTGCTTCCATTGAGGCTGAGTCGTGTTTCCATCGTCAAACGTGATAAAGAATGCAGTGTAAAAGTGATAGTTACGTATGGCACGATTTTTAAAAATTTTAAAATTTTTCCTACCCATTTTGACGTTAGTCTTTTTCAGGTTTGTTTGTTTTAGCTTATTTCCTATTTTCATATTTAATTTTTTGTTTTTGTATTTTAACTCTCGTCTATAAATTGCGTATGCAGAAATTTCACGAAACAAAATATTTGATTGTTTATATACATCTATATTTTATAAAAATTATAATTTATAGATGCAAATCAAAATATATATTGAAATGCTTGTTAATAAAATACGTTTTTATGCACGTTTTCTTATTTCCGTAGTCAGGCACAAAACTGAGACGGCCTTAAATATGTCCGTTGTCAAAAATTGAAGCGTGTAAACGATCTCATTGTTGACTGTTCATAAATCAAAAAAATCTATTAATCGATTTTGACAAGTTTGACACTATCAGGGAATAAATGATAAATGGAAAAATGATTACAAAAGCCGGTTTTTCAAATGTAAAAACATTCGAAATTGCTTTTGTTTTGTGTGCGGTGAATGTATCGTTTGAAATTCTCGAGAAAGTCGTTTGTTTTCGAACGCACTACAAACTACATATTTTCAATACTTCGGAGAGAAACCTCAGAATGTGGGAAAGCTATGGACTCCAGACATTATTTGTCATGTTTGTCAAGAGACTTTGAGTGCTTGGTCTAGTTTTAGAAAAGACTAAATTTTCTTTGTGTTAGGCGAAGATCCAAATTCCATTTGCCGATGATTTGGTTGCGACAGCCTGTAAACCATGAAAGCGACTGCTACTTTTGTGCGACAAAAAAGTTTGGCATTGCACGTTTTATGAAAATAAAGTATCCAATGGTTGATTCCGTAAAGTTGCCAGCTTTAGAATTAGAGTCAGGCAACATTTTTTATAAAAACTTTTGTAATGATATGAGCAGTATTTCTAACAAAAGCTTTTCTGAAGATGAAACTGCAAGTGGTAGTGGTAGTGCAATAGAAAAAAAACTAAAGCTTATGACGCAAGAAATGCTCAATGATTCGATTCGAGAATTGGATCTAACAACACAGAAATAGGAGTGGTTGATATCTTGAATGAAGGAACAAAACTTCTGCGCTCCTAACGTTAAAGCATGATATCACAGAACTCGTCATGAGCGTTTCGCTCAACATTATAGCAAAGTTGCTAGCGTCTGCTATTGCAATGACATTCCTGCTCTTTGAGGAATTCAAGCAGCCTTATGACAAAAAAAATTGGCAAATCTTTATCGATAACAATACTTTCTGTATTCTGCTGAAAGGTAGTCTTACTTCATAATGGTAATGAAAAACCTAGTATTCCTATTGCTCATTCCGTCCGCTCGAAGGAAACTTATGACACAAACGCGCAAATTTTGAATTTGATTCAGTACAAAGATCACAAGTGGAAAATATGCTGCGACTTAAAAATGGTTGGTATATTGCCAGGACTACAAGGTAGATACACAAAACACTGCTGTTTCCTTTGCATGTGGAATAGTCGCGCACGTGACTATCTGACAGCACTACATAAAAAGAGACGGGCGAAGATTGAACTTTATTACGGGCCCTGCAAACATTACAAATTATCCTCTTGTTAAAAAGTGTACCATCATTCTTCCACCACTGCATATCAAATTAGGCCTTTTAAAAAATTCCGTTAAAGCATTAGACAAATCTGGAGATGCATTTCTACATTTAAAATAGGTTTTTCCAAATCTGTCCGACGCTAAAGTCAAAGAAGGCATTTTCGACGGACCTTAGATAAAAAAAATATTGAAAGACGAACGGCTTAAATTTAAACTTACTGTAGATGAAGAGGCAGCTTTTAATTCCTTTCAACTTATAACCAATGGCTTTCTCGGCAACAACAAAAGTGAAAACTATGTGGAAATCGTCGATGATTTCCTCGAAAACTTACAAAAGCTAGTGTTGGGATCCTGAATAAATACGTGAGGCGTCTTCTCCCCAGTCGAGAAGAACGCATTATTGCCTACAATTCCCCTATTTAAAAAAAAGGTTACCTTATATTTAACCAGCAGGGTAGCTGCCAAATGAATAGGCAGCCGTGAGGTTGCCAAAAGATTTTGGGTGTGTATTATAATGTCTCACCAGCCGATTGTATACTTACTTAAATGTGTACTATCCACACTGGTCCGCTTCAAAGGAAAGAAAATACTTGTTGGTGTCTGGGAAAAATAATGTACTGCGTCTTCAGACTCTTTATTCATTTATCTTATTTCTAGCTGAAGCACATATTTATAGCAAATATCTGGCTTCCAAAATCTTTACATTATCACTTAATTTTACACTATTATAATTTTGTACAATTGACAGTTTTTTGTCACATTGCGATTGTGCAACAATCTTAACTTATCTTACTTCCTAGTTAAATTATACCCACATACAAACATACATACATACATTGTTTATTGAGCTTTGGCAATTATGCATTTTCAGTTGGTCACAAAATAGCGATTAACAGTTAAAATAATGATTTGATCTAATAAAGTAGATCAAATATCGAATTCACTGCTAGTACGATATTTCCCAATTTCATCAAACAGTAATGCGACTCAGTTATCAGGCACATAGCGTCGTTCACCTGTGTGGCATTATTTTGTTAAGTCAGCATATTACTAATTGCTGCTATGACTTAAGCACGCGCTCTGAAGTGCTTCTGTTTGTCGTAATTGGATTATGCTTGGTATCATGAATTGAGGTAGGTCGGTGATTAAGGGGTTACATGGCATTGAATTTTTTTTAAAATCGATAGTTTCATTTTAATAATTTTGTATTTAAGTAAATATTCCTAAGATTCTAGGAAAAAAAATTTCATGGAAAAATTCGTACGGGTTCAAAAGTTACAGCCGGATTAGTAAGAGCGCATTTTTAATTTTTACGCTACCTGCGTACGGCAGCTGGTATATACTTGTTTTACTTGCTACCTGACTTTTGGTGGTTGTCATTTCGTACCTACTTGAAGGGTGAAGCCCGAATTGCTAAACGATTGCAAAAAACTATAAGAAACAGCACAACACAAGATAACGAAGGCATACAGTATGAAGCAGGCATGGCAGATTGAAGGAAACCTTTCTTTCTTTGTTCACAAACTTTGAACGCGTTTATCTCGAAACCATGTTTTTCGTACTGGTTGCTGCACAAGCGGGTTCATTTTTTGACGAAATTTTTTTTTTGTATTTTTCAAACTTGATTCGCTATCGTAGACACGAGCTTTTTTTAAATTTTTTTTTGATTTCTTATGAATTTTTAAAGTCAATATTTTTTTCGAAAAAACACACTTTCAAATTTGGAACATCACCAAAAATTGAAAAAAAAAAATTAAAAAAAAGCTCGTGTCATACGATAACCAATTTTGTTCAGATTTAAAAAAGTAATTTCTTTTCCAGATCGGACAATTTTTGCAACTCCCAGCGCTGCAACCACGAGGCCCCGTTTTTTTCTCTGCCGCCAGTTTGGAGCTCTGTAAAACCATGAAAAATATATTTTTTTGAATTTTTTTTCTTGTAATTTGTTCAATTCTGTACAATAATAAATTTTTAGAAAAATGTTTTTGACTGAGTTATGAATTTTTAAAAAAGGTCTGTTTTCTCTGCAGTGAATGTCATGTCCCTCCTTAAAGCAATTTTTGCTGCGTTTTATTTTTTATCTGTTTATACCTCAATTCATGATCAAGGTTAGTCGATATTTGCTATCGGCATTAATTTATTAAAGTTTTAATTGGCTTGTGACGACTGAGTCTCAACATTCCTCCCCTCTTTGACTAAGAAAAAATTATGCTATCTTGCCATAATTTTTTCGACTTATAAAATGTGTGTTTTTAACTATATATGTATGTTTGTCTTGGATTTTGTTACTCCCCTGCAGGAAAATCAACTAATTTAAAAGTAGTTGATAAAGTAGTTTTTTGTCAACCACAACTAGTTGAAATTCTGACTTTTTTCCATAGAACGAACTAACTTATTTTGTATGGTGATGTCCGCTAAATAAGTCAATTGACTGTCGTCTGCATATATTTTCAACTACTTGTTAAATTAGTTATATTTAAATAATTTTTTTAATTGCTTTTAAATAACCAATTGAAAACTATTACTGATGGCCTAAAGTTAATAATATTTGATGATATAACATGGTTAAATATATATAAGCTTGTAATCTAATAAAAATTTTCAATTAAAACATGCCAACATCAGAGTAGTTGCCGCCTTAATATAATTCAAAGTAGTTTATCAATCACTGGTTTTTAAGTAGTATTTTAATTACTTCATATATTGAAGTGGATGCCGCCTTAATATAATTCAAAGTAGTTCATATACTGGTTTATTTTAAACTAGTTTTTTAATTAGTTGTTTTTAAAAACAAGTTAGTTTGTTCCTATAGGGTCTGCACAACATGAAATATTTTTTAATTATTTCCTTATTGCTTTGAATTACATATTCTTGCTTAATTTTTCTGTTTGTTATCAATATTTTTTTTGTACTGCTTGAACGTGTTTCATTCTAAGCTTACAATCATAGTTTCTTAATTTTCATATACTTTTTAAATAAAGTTTGTTTTCTTTAAATGATACTTTGTTTCTTTCATGTAAAATTTTAATAGTTTAATTGCAGTTATGCTTTATATTTTCTGTATATTCTAACTTCTAAATTCACAATTCTTATATATTATTTTTTCTAGGCAATTAGTTGTGCTGCTAACCTTATTTTTCCTTCTATTCTTTTTTATATATATATACATAAGGTCGTTAATCTTTCCTGGAAGGTCAATATACGTTCTTTAACTAATACTTTTAAAATTTTGCTTTGTTTTTTTTTCTATCTTTTTAAATAATGATCTCACAATATTTCAAATAAATAACATATAAACAAATCATTAAGGTAAGCGACCGAATGTTGAGCAGCTACCCCATTCTTCTGTAACTTGTCTTATAACCAGCGGAGATGATGATTATTTTGTGTAACACACATCTGGACCTTTTGTCATGTTGATCATTGGTTGGAGCGTGGTGTAAAATTTGCACCCGGCGGTGATGGTGATTATGAATAGTTACCATCATTAGATCAGTTTTGTCGTCTAGTTTATTATGCGCCAAAAGTTGTGACGTTTGGGTACAGTGTTGAATATTTTAACTGCTTTCGAGTTGGTTGGATTTTTTGGTTTTAACTGTAACTTGGTAGTAGTTCTTGGTGTGCAGCCTGTTGATGACAGGAGCGTATAACTTACTTAAACCGAAAATTGTTTTGGGCGTAAGTTCACTCATTGTTCTCCGTTGCATTGCAATAATTTTTTTTTTTCTCTTGAAAATATATAAGAGAAGCAAACTATTTTTTTTCAAGATTCCTTATGTTAAGGGTTCGCATCAAAGAGTATATTTCTTAGCTTCAATAGTTTCTTACTGATTGCTTACTTTCGCTAAACAACAGTCTTACTATTTAACAGGCATTTAAAGAAAAAGTCAGCAGCTTTTGTTTGTTCATCATGTTTCTTGACAGGAGAATTTCTCAGTTTTATCATAACAGCGATATACCTCTTTTAGATTTCTGTCAAATAAGGGTAGAGGTAACCACAGCCCTATATTGATCTGCAATATAATCCAGATCTCACAAATTTTATCCGGTCACTGAAGCTTCCAAATTTTATTTAGATGATTTGAAACTTTGTGATGGACGTCTAACTCCTGGTTAATGTATTAAGCAATACTTTTATTACTTCAACTATGTTGTCACCAGTGACTCATCATCTCTTTATCAGGATTGGATATCCCACGATATTCAAGTCTGTCGCTCGCTACCTTGCCTATCGAATTATATTTTCTTTGATATTCGAAATACTTTTAATAAATTTATTCATAAATTTCTATATATATCCTTATATCAAATTCTTTAAATGCTTTATTTTTTTGTAATTACAAATATACTCTTATATACAATTTAATCGACCTTCTGATGTTTATTTCTTTTACGTACCGTTTCGTATCCTAAATTTTATAAGAGGATTTATTTATTTTTATTAATTTAATTTTCATCATAATGAATAGGAAAAGAACAAACATTGTTTATTGACCTCTTCGACAATTCAATGCTGGTTCTTTCATCTATAATACTGCGTTTTCTAATACGTCAAACGCACTTGTGTATTATTTTTTTCCAAATGAAACGACTTAGATATGACATCGTTTCTTACTTCAGAATTACTTTAGAATTTACGAGGAAGTCGTATATTACATTAGATTATTAATATTACTATTACCGATATATACATACTTTTCTTTACTCTGATATTCATTAAGTATCAGGCAATATTTATTCGTTTTTCTTTTCTTTATTTTTATTTTAGTTTTCCGGAACTTAATTCATAAATTACTACGATGACTAAGTAAATTGTCTTACTTTAATGTAACTTTGAAAATTCGATTTTTTTTTATTATTTTTTTCATTTCAATTTCCCTTCCAATTGACTTTAATTTCATTGATTTATTTTCTTTTCAAACTTTTTCGGAACATATATTTGTTCCGACTTTAATTAATTATTTTAATTTGTTTAACACTTTGTGTTCTCTCCTATATTTCCTTTATCCTCTGAATGAACTATTTTATTTACTTTATTTCTATTCTTGTTTTTAATTTTATTGGAAAAAAATATTTTTTATTTTGCGTAAGCACAATTTAAATTGGCTTTGAAATTAATTTTTTCCTAATTTGGTTTCTTTTCCTTTTTTATTGAAAAAAATTATATTTTTTTTTTCTTGTAATTTATTAAATTATTCTGCTTTTTCCATTTGCTGGAAATATTATTTATCTGGCACTTGTTCTCTACCTAATTTTCAAGTTTATTGATTTCATGTTGGTCAGAAGGCATTACCGTTTCTTTGTGATGCCCTTCTAAAACTTCTTAAGGCTTCTCTGAATTTTGTTTTTTTTTTGCAACTTTTTATTAGTTGCCATTTTTTCTGTATTTTATTTATCTTCGATAATCATTTATTTCCTTAATTGCTATGAAACAGTTTGAGTAAATTGTTGTAAATTTTCTTTGTTTTGTTTCTGATTAAAATTTCGGTTGTGACTGCACTTCTAATTCCTACCACATCATATGGCCCTGAACATATCGGTGAAAATTTGTTTTTCCTACACTGATTTTTCATTAGTACTTTATCCCCGATTTTAAACTTCACTGGATTTAAAGTACTTCATATTGCTTTTTAGAGGCTTATTTCGCACGTTCCTGATTCTGTCTTACTTGCTCATGCGTTCTCTAGATCTGGTACTTTAATACCTTTAAAGGATCCTCGGCATTATATAACGGCCCACATTTGCGTTTCAAATTGGTCGGCATTTCGGAATCAAACCCGAACAATGTTCGAAAAGGAGTCTGCTTTGTTGATACATGTACTGTGTTGTTATGAACATGCATCGCACTTGCCAACCATTGATCCCCGTTTGCCCCATCTTCTTTCGCGAACTCCGCAAATATTCCGCTAAAGGTCTATGACTCCTTTCTAGTGAACCATTTGCTTGCGGATGGTATGGTGTAATGTGCAATTTCTTTATAACTAACATCTTACATACATCCGAGAAAAGATGTGAAATAAAGTTTGACCCATTGAAAAAATGCTTTTGCCACGGTGCTTGCCTCCGCATCTGGTATTGCAACACAAATCATGTATTTTGAAAAATCGTCTTGGAATGTTCATATATATTTCAGATATTGTCTCTGGCAGAATACCCACCATGTCCATATAAACTTTATCGAATTGTCGTACTAGTGTATCCGTCAAGACCATCGGCATTTTAGTTAACCAAGAACTTTTGTTTATTTGACATTTCTTGCAATTTTTTACATATTCTTTTATTTGTTTCTGCATTCCTTTCCACCTGTATTCTTTTCTTATTCTAAACAGTGTTTTTAAGGCTCCTTGATGGCCTCCTAGTAGTGAATCGTGAAAATCTTTCAGTATTGTTGCTATCTCTTTTGGGTCCGTTATAATGTTTCCTTTTTGTTCTATACCTAATGATTCTTCTTCCTGTGTACTTTCAGTTTCTGGGATATTCTCTGATTTATCCTCTTGCTCGTTGACTCTGGTCCTTGATCTCGTTTGCACTACTCTTATACCCTGCTCTGGTTGTGATATCCTACTTAACGCGTCTGCATTTAAATTTCTTTTTCCTTGTTTATATATTATTTCAAAATCATATTCTGACATCTTGTGTCTAAATCTTGCTAATCTTGATGTCTGATCTTTCAGATTCGCTATGCCTCTCAAGTGTTGGTAATCCGTGTAAATTTTAAATGGTCTACATAATAAATATGCTCTCAAATTTTTTGTTGACCATACGATTGCTAAAAATTCTTTTTCTATTGTCGAATACCCTTTTTCTGCGCTATTTAATGATCTTCTTGCGAAGGCAATTGGCCTGTCTTCTCCTACTTCACCCTGCGACAAAACTGCTCCTATCGCCTCCCCACTTGTGTCAGTCGTTAGTAAAAATGGTTTCTCAAAGTCGGGATAGGCTAACACGGGTGATGAAGTTATAGCTTCCTTTATCTTTTCAAACACTTTTTGACATTTTTCTGACCATTGAAACTTTGTGTCTTTCTTCAATAAATTGTTTATGGGGGATGCCAATTGTGACATATTCTTTATGAGTTTCCTGTAATAATTCGCTAACCCTAAAAACGCTTGACTTCCTTTCTATTTCTTGGTATGAGAATATTTTTTAAGCATTCTTACTTTTGTAGGTATGGTAAGGCCCCCAATTCTGAACATTTGTGTCCTAGGTAGGATATCTCTCTACGGAGAAATTGACACTTTTCCATATTTAATATTAAACAATTTTCCCTCAGTCTCTGAAATACTTGCGCTAGTCTTTCCTCGTGCTGCTGCAAGTTTTTGCCATAAATTACTACGTCATCTAAATATACAAAACAATCTATTCCCTGTAATCCCGTCAGTATATGATTCATCAACCTTTGGAAAGTGGCTGGAGCTCCGGTGAGTCCAAATGGAATTCCATTGAATTCGTAGTGCCCAAATGCCGTACTAAACGCTGTTTTTCTCTGTCATTTTTGTCTACGAGGACTTGATGGTACCCGCTTGCCAAATCTAGAGTTAAGAAATATTTACAGTGTCCTAATTGATCTAATATTTCATCAATTCTTGGAATTGGAAAAACTTGTTTGATGGTGGCGTCATTTACCTTTCTAAAATCTATGACTAACCTAAATTTTTTCTTTCCATCACTTCCTGCTTTCTTTGGCACAAATAGTAATGGCGAGTTCCAAGGTGACTTGCTGGCCTAATTATGTCGTCTCTCAAAAGCTGTTCTACTTGGGTTTGAATTTCCTCCCTATGGGCCTGAGGTAATCTATACTGTTTCTGATTTATTGGCGGCTGATCTGCTTGGATCTGAATTTCGTGTTTTAAAACTGGAGTATATGATAATTTATCTCCTTTTAACAGAAAAATATCATGGTAAGAAATTTTCTATTGAAGACCGTTCCTCTGTATTTAAATTTGTGTACAATTTATTTGTTTCTGTTAATTTTTTCTCTTACGTTATGTTCCCTTTCGCTGTATATTGTGTGATTATCTGCTTTATACATACTAAAATTCGAAAATTCTAGTTTTTAATGTCTCGATATGGTCGTATCCCTTTCCGTCGCATTCGTTGGTTAAACTTTCTCCTTAATAAACTGCTGGCTCAATTTCTTGTTTATGTACTACTACTACCGGAATCTTTGTGTTCACTTTTATTCTTATTATTTGTGCGGTTCGCGTTTTAATTTTTATTTCTTCATTATAATTAATTAAATGTTTATGTTCTCTTAACTCTTTTAGTAGTTACTATAATAATTACTGTAGCAATGTAATTATTTTTCTCATCTTGTCATACATTGTGACCACTTTTTCCCTTGTGTTTATTATACTTCTGTTCCACAAATTATCTCTTCCTACTATTCCATCTGCCGGTAATCCTTGTTCGAGTGCCACCACGTCTAACTTAAAACTTAGATTCTCAACTCCGCAATATGAAATTTTTAACGCACCCAATGATGCTGATTCTTGTTGTCACCTCACCTATGTGAGTTTTGTCACAGTCGGTGTCACGTCTCTTGAAAAGTGGTATCTTTGTTGTCACGTGACGTGAGGTGACGGAACATTTGGAATGAAACTAAATATTTTATTGAACACATCTTAGAATGTTAAATAAATGACAGCTGTGCACCTCAGTATGTGACTGCCGTATTCAATAACTATAAAACACTCTTATAATATGCTGTAGACAGGGCATAAAAATACGAGACACAAAAAACACGTCCAAAGGCTATTTTTATTTACGAGTGCCTGCGTATTTGCGTTTGCATGCAAGACAATAACAAAGCAAAATACGCTTACGTTAGTTGGCGTAAAAATAACATATCGTAAATTAAACAGGCCTGCGTACTCAAGCTGTATGCATTAATAAATAATTTATTTAAAATAATAATTATAATAATTTAAAATGCCTAAATAATGTATTATGAGTTTTTTTGTGTTTTGGTTTTCTGATTCCGATAGCTCTGATAGTGCAGATTATGGTGAAAACTTAAGGATTAAAAGAATAAAATTAAGGTCTAATCCGTTAGAATTGCGTGATGAAGTGTGAGTTCAAAATGTTAAATATTTGTTTAAGTTTGTTTGAACATATAGTAATTAAAAGAAAATTAAAGCCTCCAAAGAGAAGTTTCTCGCAGTTCTTCCAATTATAAAATAGGCTGCTGTCTTACGTTTTTTGGCTGCAGGAAGTTATCAAAAAGGTGCTGGCAATGACTGCCCAGCCTACCTTCTCAAAAATTTCTTCGGAAGTGTTCTTTACGATAAAATTCCAAGCCTCCAAGCCTTTTTGAGCGAAATCAAATCAAATTGGCGTTTTTCGAGACATTTGGATTTCCTGGAGTAGTAAAGCCAAAACGTTTATTAATGCAGCAATTGCCTGCAAATTTTAAGTCCTGGGCTATAAATTGGTTTTTGGCCATGAATGTGACCATCTCTTCAATTTGCCTCCTGGTGGTTATATTTAAGCTAAAAAGTATAGGTTATAAACAATTTACATTAATAAACTACAATTTTTGTTCATTTGCCCTATTTCTGCCTCCATCTCACTTCAAAAAGTACGGCGCCTAATTTTGTCACTTGAATGCGACACAGGACGGCTTACAGTGACAACTATAATACGACAAAAAAATTTATTTGGCTATGTTTAGTTACGCAAGTGACGTGGGTCGCTGTTAAGTGACTACTAGAATATGGTTTAGAGTCGCAGTGACTTATGTCACCTCACTCCGCCAACTACAATAGAGGCAAATGTCTTGATGAATCCTCCGAACGCTCCACTTAAATCTTTTGTTTCTCTGCTTCTATTTTCAATTGTTTCTAACGCACTTTGTTTAGCCAAATTCGTGTCTGCTCCGGAATACAAGCAGAATGAGTCGTCCATTTATAGCATTCTTGCAAGGAATTTCTACAAACACATCATTCACTTTGGAGACGCCAGAACACCCCTCTTACTCTCCGGCATGGTCAGAGTTCTGTGCCAGCAACAACTTGGCTTACTTTCTTTAAACATTTTTATTTTATCGCTTAACGTCTCTTTGACTTTACCTATTACCATTTTAAGTATCTCAATAGCCTTTATCTTCTTATTCTCCACTGTTTCTTTTATCCGTCTTAATGTTTCTCCCACATATATCATATTAATCACATGCAGAATAATTTGCATGATAGTTATCATGTTATAACAAAAATTTTTTGTTGTTTTCAACAACTCAATTGTTTTCTCTAACTCTGAGCTTATACTTACCTTCTCCTGGCTTAGCTATACAAACCTTTATAATTTCTTTAGGGGTTAACTCTTCCTTTACTTCCACTGACTGAGGTGTACAGATATTTGCAATCTCTTCGGATGTCAAATTCTCTGTTACTACACTCTCTATTGGCTTAGATGTACAGATATTCACAATCTTTTCAGACGTCGAATTCTCTGTTACTGCCTTTAGCGGCTGTGTTACTCTCTTATCTCGGGGTTCCACGCTTAATGGCCTTTGCTGGGCCCTTGGAAGTTTCCCTGTCTGTAACCCTGATTTCTTTTTGCGTAACAATCCCCTTCCGTGTGCCCTATTTTGTTACACCACTTGCATTGCATAGTGGCGGCCGTGGCGTAGTGGGTAGAGTGTGTGACTCTTACGCCAGAGACCCCAGGTTCGAATCCTCCATCTGACACAGAAAGTTTTTTCAATTGAATTAATTTTTCTGTTCGGCCGTCACCTCTCTGCAGACAATGGCAAACCTCAGAGAGTAAAAACTGCCATGAAAATCTTCTTGAGAAAATAAGCCGTTCGGAGTCGGCGTAAAACATGTAGGTTCAGTTCTCGATCATTTGTGTGCAAACATTTCACATCACACACAACACAATTGATCATAAGAAGCTCGGTCAAAGTCCTTTCAAGGGCTGAAATGGCCATTTTGTTTTTTTTTTTTACTTGCATTGCACTACCGGTCTTTGCTCCTACCGAAATTCTTCTCCCCATTATCTCTGAATGGGTTTACCGTATTGACTGCTCTATTATTTTTACTCTCAAAGCTCTTCTCTTGAATTTGTCTATTTCTAAGCCAGAATTCTTCGGCACAATTCCACCCTTATTCATGACCATATTTCTGGCATTTTTCGCAGTATGCCTATGCTTCTTGCATATGCTTGTCCCAATTTCCCACAGAACGAACATTTAATTCGGGTTCTAGCATCTTTGTCCGGCAAACTTTGTTTTCTACTACTATTATTTGGATAGAATCTATCTATATCCCCTCGATCTTGGCTAACCTGCCTGTCAACATTCCTTGGTTCGTCCACTACCGCATACACCTGTTTCCGCAGTGTGACCCCGAATCCATATCGACCGGCACTCCTCAACATATAATCTATTTCGGCCGCCTTAATCACTAACTCTGCTAAATTCTTGCCCTCCATAGTCAACACTACTGGTTTTAAGCTTGGGTCATTCAATCCTACCCTAAAGGCCGTCACCAGCGCCTTATTTAATTGACCCGACAAACCTGCCTCTTCTCCTATCCTCTTGCTACTATCGAACTTAATCTTCTTGCATATGCTTGTAATTTTTCCTCTGGCTCTTGAACACATTTCGACAATTCCATTAGAATTGAATTGTATGTTGTTTCCCTTAGATAATTGGATTTAATTAATAGGTAAAATTCCTCAATATTGGCAAATTGTCTTCCTCTGCACAAATCAAAAGCATCCCCGTGTAATCTTAACTTTATACATTCTACAATGCGTGGTAACTCACTAGCATTGAACGCTCTTATTGCAAGATCCCACCCTTGAATGAATCTTATATGAATAAACCTCCGTTGGCGAGTCGGTTCCCGAAAATAATCTATCTATCTATCTTTTCCTTTAACCCCTTGTGGGGCATAGGGCGACGACAAATTCTTTCCACTTCCTTCTATCTGCTGCAAGAAACTTCAGCTGTGGCCACGTTTTATTCATTTTGGCAGCTTCTGCCGTCGTTGACGCCTTCCATGTACGGGATGGCCTACCAATTCTTCGCGAACCTTGCGGGTTCCACTCGAACGACTGCTTAGGCAAGTTGTCATTTGGCTTTCTAAGTGTATGCCCGATCCAACGCCATTTCCGCTGTCTTATTTCAATATTTATTGGTTTTTGTCCTGTATTTAGCCAGAGATCTTCATTTGAAATGGTCATCGGCCAACGGATTCTCAATATTTGACGCAGACAGCGGTTTACGTATGCTTGCAACTTTTTCGTTATAGCCGCAGTAACTTTCCAAGTTTCGCATGCATACAAAAGCACAGATTTGACGTTTGACTCGAACAATCTCAGTTTAGTGCGGCGTGATATCTTGTTAGATTTCTATACTGATGATAGCATACCAAAAGCGCAACGTGCTTTGCTGATTCTATTGGCAATATCCAAATCTGCTCCACCGTTGATGGAAACCAGGCTTCCCAGATAGTTGAACTGCTCGACCTCCTCTATGCGCGTCTGTCTCAGGATAATGTTGCTTTGCGTATCTTGGCCAGTGTGCATTGTTTTTGTTTTGTTGCAGTTTATTTTAAGGCCGGCTGGCTCTGCGTTTTCTTGTAGTGATTGGCCCATTTTTGCGAGTCCGCTGTTGGTGCTTGCGATAAAGCAAATATCGTCGGCATAGTCTAAACTCAAACGGTCAAAGGGGCGCCACTGAATGCCGTATTTCTCTGCTGGGCCAACTGTGGAGAACAGCACATCATCAATTACCACCAGAAACAGGATCGGCGATAGTATACAACCTTGCCGCACACCTTGCCGAACTTCAAAAGGATCAGAGAGCTCTCCTTTGTGACGAACATAACAGCGAGCATGTTCGTAGGATTCCTTAATGATGGCAATGATTTTTGGAGGAATTCCACGCTGGGTCAATGACTTCCATATACAGTCTCTATTGACTCGATCGAATGCTTTTTCAAAGTCCACAAACATTAGATGTAACGGTGATGTGGACTCGGCTGTTTGTTCGAGAATAATACGTAGGGTATTTATGTGGTCCACACAGGACCGTCCACTACGGAATCCTGCCTGATGTCTTTTTAGAGTAGCTTCGATTCTGTTCTTGATGCGAGACAATATAATAGAAGCCAGTAATTTTGTGAATACTGACAGCACGTTGATACCTCTCCAGTTGTTGCAATCCTTAAGGTTACCCTTCTTCGGGACTTTAACTATGACTCCATCTTTCCATTCGGTAGGGTAGGTTTCGCGTTCCCATATTATTCGCGTTAGTGGTAACAAAATATTTGCTGTTAGATCTGGATCTGCTTGCAAAAACTCGGCGGGTACGCCATCTAGCCCCGCAGCTTTGTTGCTTTTAAGGCCTCTGATTGCCGTTGTTATCTCTGCACATGAGGGCGGGCAGACTTCGATGCCTCTAAAGGACCTGCGCAACTCGGATACGGGAGGACTTGACCCAGTAGACTGAACTACGAACTCATCATTTAGCAATGAGCAAAAGTGGTCCCTCCATCTCCGTAACTGGTCGTCAGTTGTTGATAACAGTCTCCCATCAATATCCAACACAGGATAGTCAATGTTTGACATACGACCTGAGATTTCTTTGGTGATTTTGTAAAGATGTTTAAGATCACCACACCTTGCCGCTTGTTCAGCCTCGTCAGCCAAGTTGTCCATTTGCTTCCTCTTATCGCTCCTCACACATGCTTTTACCGTTTTATGTGCTTCTCGGTATTCGCATCGTAGCATACTTCTGCGCTGCGCATCTCTTTCGGCGTTGATTTTTATCCTAAGCTTTCTCCGGAGTTCGATCTTCTCCCATGTGTTTTCTGAAATCAATGGATCTTTGCCTCTGGGCATGTGAGGTAAAATTTCGGCTCCTGTTTCTATAAACGCGGTTTTTATTTCTGCCCACATCGCATCTATTGATTCACTAGGATCGCTCGGTCGTGATGAGTTTTCGCTAAGTTTGTTGCAGAAGTTTCGAAGCGTTGCAGGATCTTTTAATGCATTGGTGTTAAACCTCGCTGCTTTGGCTGAGTCTGTTGATCTATATTTCACAGCTGATGTTCTTAGTTGCATCCTTGCTAGCACTAGGTGGTGGTCGCTTCCAGCGTCTGCGCAGACTTTGTTGCGCACATCGCACAGGGATTTCCTCCACTTTTGTTGTACGATAAAGTGGTCAATTTGGTTTTTTGTGCGACCATCTGGAGACACCCAGGTAATTTTGTGGCATGTCTTGTGGGGAAACAGAGAACCTCCAATTGTCAGCTGCTGATCATTGCAGAAATCCACTAACAAATCGCCATTGTTGTTTCTGTCTCCAAGCGCATGCTTTCCCATAACGCGCTCAATGCCAGAGTTTTCTTGGCCAATTTTAGCATTAAAATCACCCATGATGATCATAATATCGCCTTTAGGAGCACTGCCGTATACTGTGCTCAGTTGAGTATAGAAGTCGGCTTTGTCTTCGTCCTTTGCGTCCTCGGTAGGGGCATAGCATTGTATAATCGTGACGTTGCGTATATTTGTCTTAAACCTCGCGGACATTAATCTTCTGTTGACGGGTGCCCACGTTATTAGACTACGCCTTGCTTCTTTTGTCAACATAATGCCGACACCCCCTCGCCTTTGGCCGCTCACCGACTCGTCGTCACCAGAGTACAGCATTGTCGTACGCCCCGTCTTGGACTTAAAATCTCCTTGACCTCTCCATTTGGTTTCACTTATTCCTAGGATGCTGATGTTTAAGCGCAACATGTCGTTCTCTACTTGATCGTACCTTCCCGTATCGTACAGAGATCTAACGTTCCAGGCACCGACTAAAGTTCGCTGCCGGTAGCCAAAGCAAAACTTCCTTGCATTGGTAGAATTTGTAGAATTTAAATTTGTTGTCGATTCGCTTACCGTTGCGTCTCGTTCGACGCTAGTGCATGAAATATGCCGCACCCCCAAATCCGATGTGCGGTTTACTACAGCCGATCCAGCTATAGGAGGATTATCCACTGTGTGGGTACCCCTTGGGGACTTATTATCTTTCGTTGTCATTTCCATACATTTTGCATTGCGCGCTACGCCGTTGGTGTTTTCCGAGATAAAGTTGGTAATAAATTAAGCTCAGGATCGATGGGCACACCTGCCGTTTGGATGATCGAACACATACTAGATGAGGCCGCCCATTATGGGATCAGGCGCCTTTTGAAGCCGCTCCAACTAGGAGAACAGACGCTTCTGTTTTATGCATGATGCAAACAATAAAGTGGAGCAGGTATACGACTATATTCTCCATATTTTCTCAACTCCCTTACATCCAGTACTTGCCTTATTCTAATTGTTGCCAAATGATATGGGAAAGTTTAACAACGGGCGTACGACGGAGCTACCTATTTCACCTTATTGATTGTATAATGGTTTGTTCTGTCTGTTGGTCCGCGGGAGCTATTTGATTTCACTCCTGCCACGTAGAAAGTCTGGGAGGTTTTCCCCTATCCGCCACCTGGGGACGCGTCCTGTAGGGGTTACAGACTTCCCCGAGGACATAGCAATTGCGTTAAGATACATTGTATTATTTTTTATTTCTATATTCTCGTAGATATGCCCCCCTTCTTCTGTCTCCACGTCTGTTGCCTCTTTATGATGCAATGAATTTTCTGTTGCCAATTTGAATTCTTCCTGCAAATGCCTATTTTGTACCTGTAATTCCCTAATCCTAGCATTTGCCTGTTCGACTGTCTCAAAATCTACTCTAGCCTGTTGGACAATTAACTTCTCTACTAACTCTATCGATACGCCTTCTCTTTGCAACAGATCTCGCAATCTTTCGTTTTGCAAATCTAGCTCTTCTAAAAAAAATGAATAGGCAGCCGTGAGGTTGCCGGAAGATTTTGGGTGTGTATTATAATGGCTCACCAGCCGATTGTATACTTACTTTAATGTGTACCATCCACACTGGTCCGCTTCAAAGGAAAGAAAATACTTGTTGGTGTCTGGGAAAAATAATGTACTGCATCTTCAGACTCTTTATTCATTCTTCTTATTTCTATCTGAAGTGCAGATATTTATAACAAATATCTGGCTTCCGAAATCTTCACATTATCACTGAATTTTACACTATTATAATTTTGTACAATTGAGTTTTTTGTCATATTGCGATTGTGCAACAATCCCAACTTATCTTACTTCCTAGTTAAATTATACCCACATACAAACATACATACATTGTTTATTGAGTTTTGGCAATTATGCATTTTCAGTTGGTCACAAAATAGCGATTAACAGCTGTATGAAATAAAGTAGATCAAATATCGAGATCACTGCTTGTACGACATTTCCCAATATCATCAAACAGTAATGCGACTCAGGTATCAGGCGCATAGCGTCGTTCACCTGTGTGGCATTATTTTGTTAAGTCAGCATATTACTAATTGCTGCTATAACTTAAGCACGCACTCTGAAGTGCTTCTGTATGTCGTAATTTGATTATGCCTGGTATCAGGAATTGAGGTAGGTCGGTGCTTAAAGCAATTTGTGCTGCGTTTTATTTTACTATCTGTTTATGCCCCAATTCATGATCAAGGTTAGTCGATATTTGCTATCGGCATAATTTATTAAAGTTTTAATAGGTTTGTGAGGACTGAGTCACAACACTAGGTAAATACTCGCTTTAACAATTTGTTGCCAACTTTTTTTGCAACAAATTTTTTATGTTTTCCTTGCATGAGTAAAAATGTCTCTTAAAATTCATTTTCTTCACTCATTTGGACTTATTTCCATCAAGCCTTGGATAAGTAAGTGATGATCATGGTAAAAGATTTCATCAATCGAAAAAATATTGAAAAAAGATACCTTGCAATAATAACTGTTAACAATAAGACTATAAAGCCATTTTTAAAAATAAAGATGATAAAATGTAATATTGCAATGTTTAGAGATTTAAAACAAATCTTTTATAAATGGGTGCAAAAATTTTTTTAGAAGCAGATAAAATTAAAAATTCAAAAAAAAAAAGTTAAAAATGAGTGTACAGACTATGAGTACAGACTAAAAGGCTGTATAAATGTGTTTAAAACGATAAAGCGCATCGAGGATTTTATTGTCTTGTTCTCTATTTACTTTATTTTTTAAACCATAAGCAAACATAATACAACATTCTCTCACAAAAAAGTGCTCACTCTACCGCATTTGTTTGCCTCTCACCAAGATATGCACTTTCTCAATATTTCTAAATGCTCTATACATTCGATACAATCAAATAGAGATGAACAAATCAATGCTAAAAACAACGAGCACACCAAGCAAAACAAATATGTTATAGAGAAATAACTGCATCCGATGTGATTTTTTTTGCTTTATTATGAAGCAGAAAACCCTTTAAAACACAAAACAATAACGACATACATTGTTTGTTGACAATTTGTTGTTTTTCCGTTAATTCTATATTCGCTTTATGATTTTTACTTATTCTTTTTCATTATCTTATCATTTTCAAAAGTAAGAATAAATTAACCAAGACGTCAGCTTCCAACACTGAGCATTTCAACACATTTCAATTTTACTTTATACAGTGAATCAAAAAAATTTAGGCACAGAGCTATTCTCAAAGTTTGTATCTAAATAACTTTTTCCACCTAACGAAAAAAAATATTATGGCATCATTTAAAAATTGAAAGTTTTTTTTTAATTATTCACTGCAAAAATATTTAATTCTTTTTTTTTTTATGTATAATGTTATTAAAAAACAAAAAAGTCATAATTTAGGCACATGTGTAAAAATTTTAATTTATTTTTGGTTTTCATACATTTAATATTTTGTTAGGCCTCCTTTGGCTTGAATAACTGCCTGTAAGCGCCTTTGCATACTCCCAACTAGGTTTGATGTCTGTTCGGGTATATATATGTATCGGGTATATATATATATTTCCCCATTCTTGGCGAAGGGCCTCCTTTAGTGAATCTTTTGATGATATGCGATGCCCCTGAACTTTTTTTTCCAATAATTGCCAAATATGTGTTCAATAGCATTCATATCCGGTGTCTGTGGAGGTGTTTTGAACTGTTTGAAATGGTAAATAAGCCATTCCTGCACAAGGTACGACGAATGTTTCGGGTCGTTATCTTGCTGGAAAAAAAAAAGGTTTCCCATTCATGCCCAAGTTTTCAATAATAGGAAACAAATTGTCTTTGAAAATATTCAAATAAGAGCACTTATTCATTTTTTCATCTAGATAAGAAAAGATTTCCCACTCCAGAAGTCGCTATACACCCCACACTATGACATTACCACCGCCGTGTTCGACTGTTTTAATTACTTTTTTTTCTTGGAGCTCATTGGTTGGTTTCCGCCAAACTTGTGCACCATCTGATCCAAAAAGGTTGAACTTCGATTCATCACTAAATATAACACTGTACCAGAATGATTCCGATTGATGTACATGTAGTTTTGCAAACTCCAGCCGCTTTTTCTTATTAATAGCCGAAATAAATGGTTTGGGCCGAGGAACTCTTCCATGAAAACCAGCTCTATGTAGAGTATTGCGTATTGTTTGGGAATCGAAGTTTTTATTGAAACTTTGTTGCATTTAATTGCATAATTTTACAGTCGAAATCTTAGGATTTTGGGCCACTGCAGCTACTACAGTGCGCTCCTTGCGTGGTGTTAATATTTTTGGGCGTCCAGATCTGCTTTCACGCTCTAATTTTACCGTATAACTACAGTAATACTACCGTATTACTACAATAATGTAGTAATATAAAAATTACTACTACTATGTTCTAGTATTTAACATGTGCTTGGCAATTAAAACTGAAGTAAGCTTCAACTAGTTTTATGATTGATTTAATATTTATAAAACACGCAAATCTGAATAAAAAAAAGAAAAACTTTCAAGTCCGTTGTACCAAGAAGCTATATCAATTTGTCGTTAGAGTTATAGAAATAAAACAAAGCATTTTTAAAATCAATTTTTAAATATTTACTAAGCACTTCTCGCACACATTCTAATATAAATATTGAGTACATTACAAAGCAAAAAATATTTACAATTTTAGCTTAAAATTAAAACACGTTATTTAACACAATTTTTGTAATTAGAGAAGCTGATATCGGTTTGAATAATAAGCTGCTTACTTGCTCATAACCAAACTTGAATGAGAATATGATGCAATTATACAATTGATGTTGAAAATTCAGCACACATACATATGTCTATTGGCAATGAAATATACGATGAAAAAATAGTTAAATATTAATATTGCAGCAAAATTCAACATATGTTGCTTAATTTTTCTAAAGTTTGTAAAGTGTCTTTTTTTTTAATTGGGTCAATAATATATTGAGTCAATAATGGTTAAGCCAAAGGAGGCCTAACAAATATTATAATCTACATTACTAAAAATCATTTTCTGTTTGTGTTTGTTTGTTTGACTTTTATACAAATCTAAACGGATTTCGTTCAAAATTGAAACGTGTATTACTTGCATTCTAGATTAGATTTTTGCATACTTAGTTTTAACCACGCCCCCTTTACCGCCCACAAATCAGTAAAAATGCGATATTTCCTTCAGTTTCGATTTTATGAGACTAAAATTTGGTAATTAATTTTGTGTGCTTACGATCGGCAACTGTATTAAAAATGGGAGTGGTTTGAACTTATAGTAGTGGGTCCAGCTAGTATTTAATATAATATATAGTATTGTTGAGCACTTTATAGTCAATTTTTAAAGAATTTTGTTTTTTAGAATGAGAATGTCTCTAAGTACTGCAAAATGAAATAAAACATATATAGCGACTTCAATTTATTTATATAATTTTTAAGCATTTTTAGTACACCATTTTTGGAATGCTACTGGTGACAGCAAGAACTTTTTCTTGCCAGTTTCTACTTACAAGATTTAAAAGAGTAAAATTAATAAGACTGAGCTTGATTTAAAATGAACAGATTTATTATGTCTGATTGACTTCAAGGTCTAGTTGTCAATGATCATCTTAAAAACGAAGACAAATTTAGAAACCAATTTAGAATTGAGACAAACAGACGTGCCTAAACTGCATTTTTTTTTGCATAAGGCTAAGCATAGTGTCGCGATGAGCGGATTTTCCAGCAGCAAGTGCTGCAAGCAAAGCAAAAAAAAAAAATAAAACAAGTTTGGCTAATGCTGCAATTGTTTGCTGACTGTTAGCAACTTGCGGGTGTTTTGTTTTTTGCGTGTGTCTAAAAAATTAAGTACAAACAATCCCTGTTGGCAATAGAGGTTCCAACAGCTACTTAAAAATGTTTACTCGATCTTTTTCATTTTAACTGATCATCATAGGCTTCTCGTTTATGTGACCAGCAGTAACTAGTCATTTTGATTTTATTTTTACCATCAAAGCGCTTTTCTATAGTAGCGTTTTCTTGGTGAAAGTGTTCTCATTTCACTCGTGTTCGGTATTCTGTTTGCAGAACGTTTATTTGATTGTTAGTAACAAATTCAAACAAAACAGCCAAATTAAACTTACGCGGAGGTTAGTACTAGACATCTGCATGAATTAATTAATTCAATGAATGCACAACTGCATTCATGGCTATTTCTAAGAACTCGTGCATCCCATTGCTTTTGCATTAATGTTGGTGAGAACAGCCACTGAAGCTAAGTTGTGCTTCTTGGGCCTCATCTTCTGACAGACAGCGTTCGTTCTTCCCATACAAAAAGCAACCCAATCTCACTGTTCATTACGAGTGAAAACAAGAAATGAAGAGCCGTTGAGCGACGACTGAAGTGAGGGATGATAAGCAATATATTTTGAACAACCTTCATTCAGGCGACAGAGCTGAGAATTCATGAATTTGTTGGCGAACTTAATTATGTTTGTTGCATTACTTTCGTATAAGAATATTATTTAAGATGTCTGTTTGTTCGTGAAATTTATATTGGAAACGACTTGGCGCAATGTGCAAAAATTATATTTGAATTGGTTTTAAAATTGGGGATGATGGTTTTCGGTGCAACTTAAGCCAAAAAAAGGAGGAAAGAAACGGCACCTAAAACAAAACTATGCTGAGAAATGGATAGACTTGTAAATATAAAATGCCTGCATACTGAAAAATAAAAAATGTAAGCTAAAAATGAATTCTAGCACTTATTTTTTTGGTGGGGCTATGAATTAATTATATATAAAAAATCATATGCTTGATGTTTTTGTTATATTATGCGCAAAGTATGGAATTTTTTGTATGCTTATCTTATAACAGTTTAATACAATTTTATTTGGTGGGCTTAAAACACTTTTTATCATGTACATAATTTTTGTCGTAGAGGTTTTAGCAAATACAGATTTTTTTTTAGTCAGAAAAAAGCATGGTGGAATAATAATAAGGTGTTCTCTTACCATGACATTTTTCGAAATGTTTTTTGACATGCTGCCTTATTTTGTCAAATTTCATATATGGTTTGATGTTTGACTCTCTGAAAATGTCAAAATAAGGCAGCATATTTTTTTCTGATTTTCCGGATGAGAACATCTTATATTTATTCCGACATGCCAAAAAGTATGAACATTTTTTTATAAAGTAATTATTTTTTAAAATCGAAAACCAAAAATTATAAAAAATTTTACCCTAAATACAAAAATATTTATGTTTCACTTTGTTACAAACATAATAAAAAAACCCAAATAAATGTATATATTAGGATCAATATAGATCCATATTCTAGAAGTTTGACATACATGCCAATTTTAAATATATTGAAATTTTTTTTTGAAAAAAAATAATAAAAATAATTGGAGCTTGCGAAAAAACATAACCCACCTTTTTTGATGTAAAATTTGGTGAAGAATCTGATTATCTGAAGATATTACTGCAGGTATCATATTATTTAAATTTTAAAAGTTTCAACAATGATCTTTCGCGTCATTTAGAAAAAAAAAATTAATAAATAATAATTTGGTCACCCACGACATAACAGAGTTTAAAGCAGTACATACTATTTATACAACGCGTCGTTAGTTATGAATAAAACGCAAGCAAATTTATATTGTATTGGAAGAATATATTAAATATATATACGCGTATAAAAGACAACCCCGAATAAATCTTTCAAACAAATTATTATAGATTTTCTTTTGAACAGTTTGGAATTCTTAGTACATTTCTGGATTGATTTTTCAAAATTTGTATTTTTGGGTTTTTGGGAATTTTTTTCATAAAAATACTCAAACTCAATATTTCCAAAATAGTATACTTTTAGCAAAAAAGTTCGTAATGACCAAATTGTTAAACGTAATCTCACCATTTTTTATATCTGAGGTATAGTTTTAGAAAATATTTACATGACATTTCACCGAATTTTTTTAAATTGGGATTTTTTCAATTTTTTTCCAAAAATCATTTCTCTGGTAATTTAAGTCTGATATTCATGATTGATAACTCATTTTAAAGAAAAATAAAATAAAAAACGAATGGTTTGCCAGTATAAAAAAAAATGTTGAGCTGTAGAAAACGTAATTGGGTTTCTTTTTTGGAAAAACAGCACTTTTTTCCAAATGAATCAAATTTTCAATAAAGGGGTCACTACAGGCACGTTTAAATATCACAATTTTTTTATCTGAAAACTTCACAATTTACTTTTTACTTGTAAAGGAACAATCGAGGCCCATACACATTTTGAATTTGTAAAAAAAAATTTGTTCCATACAGCTAAGGGCCACTCTAATATATATCTTCTTATTTTATATATATAAAAATGAATGTATGTATGTATGTGGCTATGTGGGTATGTGTGTATATCACGTATAGACTCCAAAACCACCGAACCAAACTTTATGAAATTTTTAGGGATACTGAAGCAACATTCGGGAAGCGTTCCTGTGAAGTTTGGTGTTGATTGGGCAAGGGGGCGTGGTACCTCCCATACAACCCAAATTGGCTCTATCGCCCACAAATCAAAAAAATTGCTATATATCAGACGGTTTTAATCATATAAAACTTAAATTTAGTAATTTTGTTCAGATGGTTACTTTCGGTGACTGTACAAGAAATGGGCGTGGTCACACTATATATACGCCCACTTTTCAGCAATAATTTTAATTCCTGAGATGTTCAAGTTTTGATAGTGAATCTTGATGATATGCAAGTGCTATAGGTCCAAGTGGCAGTCACTATGTAAACATAAATGTTGTCACGCCCACTTTTACCGCCCACAAATGAATAAAAAATGCTTTATATCAGACGGCTTTTGCCGTAGAAGACTAAGATTTGGTAATTTAGTTCGTATGGTTACTGTCGGCCAATATACAACTAATGGGCATGGCCGCTCTATATCGACGCCCACTTTATCAAAATCATGCTTATTCCTGAGTTGTACACGTTTTGATAATAAATCTTGGTATGCCGGTTCTATAGGTCCAAGTGGCAGTCACTATGTAAATATAAATGTTGCCCCGCCCACTTTTACCGCCCACAAATCAGTAAAAATTCTTTATATCAGACGGCTTTTGCCGTAGAAGACTAAGACTTGGTAATTTAGTTCGTATGGTTACTTCGGCCATTGTAAATTTGTTGTTTTTCCGTTAATTCTATATTCGCTTTATGATTTTTACTTATTCTTTTTCATTATCTTATCATTTTCAAAAGTAAGAATAAATTAACCAAGACGTCAACTTCCAACACTGAGCATTTCAACACATTTCAATTTTACTTTATACAGTGAATCAAAAAAATTTAGGCACAGAGCTATTCTCAAAGTTTGTATCTAAATAACTTTTTCCACCTAACGAAAAAAAATATTATGGCATCATTTAAAAATTGAAAGTTTTTTTTTTATTATTCACTGCAAAAATATTTAATTCTTTTTTTTTGTTTTATGTATAATGTTATTAAAAAACAAAAAAGTCATAATTTAGGCACATGTGTAAAAATTTTAATTTATTTTTGGTTTTCATACATTTAATATTTTGTTAGGCCTCCTTTGGCTTGAATAACTGCCTGTAAGCGCCTTTGCATACTCCCAACTAGGTTTGATGTCTGTTCGGGTATATATATGTATCGGGTATATATATATATTTCCCCATTCTTGGCGAAGGGCCTCCTTTAGTGAATCTTTTGATGATATGCGATGCCCCTGAACTTTTTTCTCCAATAATTGCCAAATATGTGTTCAATAGCATTCATATCCGGTGTCTGTGGAGGTGTTTTGAACTGTTTGAAATGGTAAATAAGCCATTCCTGCACAAGGTACGACGAATGTTTCGGGTCGTTATCTTGCTGGAAAAAAAAGGTTTCCCATTCATGCCCAAGTTTTCAATAATAGGAAACAAATTGTCTTTGAAAATATTCAAATAAGAGCACTTATTCATTTTTTCATCTAGATAAGAAAAGATTTCCCACTCCAGAAGTCGCTATACACCCCACACTATGACATTACCACCGCCGTGTTCGACTGTTTTAATTACGTTTTTTTCTTGGAGCTCATTGGTTGGTTTCCGCCAAACTTGTTGTGCACCATCTGATCCAAAAAGGTTGAACTTCGATTCCTCACTAAATATAACACTGTACCAGAATGATTCCGATTGATGTACATGTAGTTTTGCAAACTCCAGCCGCTTTTTCTTATTAATAGCCGAAATAAATGGTTTGGGCCGAGGAACTCTTCCATGAAAACCAGCTCTATGTAGAGTATTGCGTATTGTTTGGGAATCGAAGTTTTTATTGAAACTTTGTTGCATTTAATTGCATAATTTTACAGTCGAAATCTTAGGATTTTGGGCCACTGCAGCTACTACAGTGCGCTCCTTGCGTGGTGTTAATATTTTTGGGCGTCCAGATCTGCTTTCACGCTCTAATTTTACCGTATAACTACAGTAATACTACCGTATTACTACAATAATGTAGTAATATAAAAATTACTACTACTATGTTTTAGTATTTAACATGTGCTTGGCAATTAAAACTGAAGTAAGCTTCAACTAGTTTTATGATTGATTTAATATTTATAAAACACGCAAATCTGAATAAAGAAAAGAAAAACTTTCAAGTCCGTTGTACCAAGAAGCTATATCAATTTGTCGTTAGAGTTATAGAAATAAAACAAAGCATTTTTAAAATCAATTTTTAAATATTTACTAAGCACTTCTCGCACACATTCTAATATAAATATTGAGTACATTACAAAGCAAAAAATATTTACAATTTTAGCTTAAAATTAAAACACGTTATTTAACACAATTTTTGTAATTAGAGAAGCTGATATCGGTTTGAATAATAAGCTGCTTACTTGCTCATAACCAAACTTGAATGAGAATATGATGCAATTATACAATTGATGTTGAAAATTCAGCACACATACATATGTCTATTGGCAATGAAATATACGATGAAAAAATAGTTTAATATTAATATTGCAGCAAAATTCAAAATATGTTGCTTAATTTTTCTAAAGTTTGTAAAGTGTCTTTTTTTTTAATTGGGTCAATAATATATTGAGTCAATAATGGTTAAGCCAAAGGAGGCCTAACAAATATTATAATCTACATTACTAAAAATCATTTTCTGTTTGTGTTTGTTTGTTTGACTTTTATACAAATCTAAACGGATTTCGTTCAAAATTGAAACGTGTATTACTTGCATTCTAGATTAGATTTTTGCATACTTAGTTTTAACCACGCCCCCTTTACCGCCCACAAATCAGTAAAAATGCGATATTTCCTTCAGTTTCGATTTTATGAGACTAAAATTTGGTAATTAATTTTGTGTGCTTACGATCGGCAACTGTATTAAAAATGGGAGTGGTTTGAACTTATAGTAGTGGGTCCAGCTAGTATTTAATATAATATATAGTATTGTTGAGCACTTTATAGTCAATTTTTAAAGAATTTTGTTTTTTAGAATGAGAATGTCTCTAAGTACTGCAAAATGAAATAAAACATATATAGCGACTTCAATTTATTTATATAATTTTTAAGCATTTTTAGTACACCATTTTTGGAATGCTACTGGTGACAGCAAGAACTTTTTCTTGCCAGTTTCTACTTACAAGATTTAAAAGAGTAAAATTAATAAGACTGAGCTTGATTTAAAATGAACAGATTTATTATGTCTGATTGACTTCAAGGTCTAGTTGTCAATGATCATCTTAAAAACGAAGACAAATTTAGAAACCAATTTAGAATTGAGACAAACAGACGTGCCTAAACTACATTTTTTTTTGCATAAGGCTAAGCATAGTGTCGCGATGAGCGGATTTTCCAGCAGCAAGTGCTGCAAGCAAAGCAAAAAAAAAAAAATAAAACAAGTTTGGCTAATGCTGCAATTGTTTGCTGACTGTTAGCAACTTGCGGGTGTTTTGTTTTTTGCGTGTGTCTAAAAAATTAAGTACATACAATCCCTGTTGGCAATAGAGGTTTCAACAGCTACTTAAAAATGTTTACTCGATCTTTTTCATTTTAACTGATCATCATCGGCTTCTCGTTTATGTGACCAGCAGTAACTAGTCATTTTGATTTTATTTTTACCATCAAAGCGCTTTTCTATAGTAGCGTTTTCTTGGTGAAAGTGTTCTCATTTCACTCGTGTTCGGTATTCTGTTTGCAGAACGTTTATTTGATTGTTAGTAACAAATTCAAACAAAACAGCCAAATTAAACTTACGCGGAGGTTAGTACTAGACATCTGCATGAATTAATTAATTCAATGAATGCACAACTGCATTCATGGCTATTTCTAAGAACTCGTGCATCCCATTGCTTTTGCATTAATGTTGGTGAGAACAGCCACTGAAGCTAAGTTGTGCTTCTTGGGCCTCATCTTCTGACAGACAGCGTTCGTTCTTCCCATACAAAAAGCAACCCAATCTCACTGTTCATTACGAGTGAAAACAAGAAATGAAGAGCCGTTGAGCGACGACTGAAGTGAGGGATGATAAGCAATATATTTTGAACAACCTTCATTCAGGCGACAGAGCTGAGAATTCATGAATTTGTTGGCGAACTTAATTATGTTTGTTGCATTACTTTCGTATAAGAATATTATTTAAGATGTCTGTTTGTTCGTGAAATTTATATTGGAAACGACTTGGCGCAATGTGCAAAAATTATATTTGAATTGGTTTTAAAATTGGGGATGATGGTTTTCGGTGCAACTTAAGCCAAAAAAAGGAGGAAAGAAACGGCACCTAAAACAAAACTATGCTGAGAAATGGATAGACTTGTAAATATAAAATGCCTGCATACTGAAAAATAAAAAATGTAAGCTAAAAATGAATTCTAGCACTTATTTTTTTGGTGGGGCTATGAATTAATTATATATAAAAAATCATATGCTTGATGTTTTTGTTATATTATGCGCAAAGTATGGAATTTTTTGTATGCTTAAAATATCTTATAACAGTTTAATACAATTTTATTTGGTGGGCTTAAAACACTTTTTATCATGTACATAATTTTTGTCGTAGAGGTTTTAGCAAATACAGATTTTTTTTTAGTCAGAAAAAAGCATGGTGGAATAATAATAAGGTGTTCTTACCATGACATTTTTCGAAATGTTTTTTGACATGCTGCCTTATTTTGTCAAATTTCATATATGGTTTGATGTTTGACTCTCTGAAAATGTCAAAATAAGGCAGCATATTTTTTTCTGATTTTCCGGATGAGAACATCTTATATTTATTCCGACATGCCAAAAAGTATGAACATTTTTTTATAAAGTAATTATTTTTTAAAATCGAAAACCAAAAATTATAAAAAATTTTACCCTAAATACAAAAATATTTATGTTTCACTTTGTTACAAACATAATAAAAAAACCCAAATAAATGTATATATTAGGATCAATATAGATCCATATTCTAGAAGTTTGACATACATGCCAATTTTAAATATATTGAAATTTTTTTTTGAAAAAAAATAATAAAAATAATTGGAGCTTGCGAAAAAACATAACCCACCTTTTTTGATGTAAAATTTGGTGAAGAATCTGATTATCTGAAGATATTACTGCAGGTATCATATTTAAATTTAAATTTTATTTAAATTTTAAAAGTTTCAACAATGATCTTTCGCGTCATTTAGAAAAAAAAAATTAATAAATAATAATTTGGTCACCCACGACATAACAGAGTTTAAAGCAGTACATACTATTTATACAACGCGTCGTTAGTTATGAATAAAACGCAAGCAAATTTATATTGTATTGGAAGAATATATTAAATATATATACGCTTATAAAAGACAACCCCGAATAAATCTTTCAAACAAATTATTATAGATTTTCTTTTGAACAGTTTGGAATTCTTAGTACATTTCTGGATTGATTTTTCAAAATTTGTATTTTTGGGTTTTTGGGAATTTTTTTCATAAAAATACTCAAACTCAATATTTCCAAAATAGTATACTTTTAGCAAAAAAGTTCGTAATGACCAAATTGTTAAACGTAATCGCACCATTTTTTATATCTGAGGTATAGTTTTAGAAAATATTTACATGACATTTCACCGAATTTTTTTTAATTGGGATTTTTTCAATTTTTTTCCAAAAATCATTTCTCTGGTAATTTAAGTCTGATATTCATGTTTGATAACTCATTTTAAAGAAAAATAAAATAAAAAACGAATGGTTTGCCAGTATAAAAAAAAATTTTGAGCTGTAGAAAACGTAATTGGGTTTCTTTTTTGGAAAAACAGCACTTTTTTCCAAATGAATCAAATTTTCAATAAAGGGGTCACTACAGGCACGTTTAAATATCACAATTTTTTTATCTGAAAACTTCACAATTTACTTTTTACTTGTAAAGGAACAATCGAGGCCCATACACATTTTGAATTTGTAAAAAAAAATTTGTTCCATACAGCTAAGGGCCACTCTAATATATATCTTCTTATTTTATATATATAAAAATGAATGTATGTATGTATGTGGGTATGTGGGTATGTGTGTATATCACGTATAGACTCCAAAACCACCGAACCAAACTTTATGAAATTTTTAGGGATACTGAAGCAACATTCGGGAAGCGTTCCTGTGAAGTTTGGTGTTGATTGGGCAAGGGGGCGTGGTACCTCCCATACAACCCAAATTGGCTCTATCGCCCACAAATCAAAAAAATTGCTATATATCAGACGGTTTTAATCATATAAAACTTAAATTTAGTAATTTTGTTCAGATGGTTACTTTCGGTGACTGTACAAGAAATGGGCGTGGTCACACTATATATACGCCCACTTTTCAGCAATAATTTTAATTCCTGAGATGTTCAAGTTTTGATAGTGAATCTTGATGATATGCAGGTGCTATAGGTCCAAGTGGCAGTCACTATGTAAACATAAATGTTGTCACGCCCACTTTTACCGCCCACAAATGAATAAAAAATGCTTTATATCAGACGGCTTTTGCCGTAGAAGACTAAGATTTGGTAATTTAGTTCGTATGGTTACTGTCGGCCAATATACAACTAATGGGCATGGCCGCTCTATATCGACGCCCACTTTATCAAAATCATGCTTATTCCTGAGTTGTACACGTTTTGATAATAAATCTTGGTATGCCGGTTCTATAGGTCCAAGTGGCAGTCACTATGTAAATATAAATGTTGCCCCGCCCACTTTTACCGCCCACAAATCAGTAAAAATTCTTTATATCAGACGGCTTTTGCCGTAGAAGACTAAGACTTGGTAATTTAGTTCGTATGGTTACTTCGGCCATTGTAAATTTGTTGTTTTTCCGTTAATTCTATATTCGCTTTATGATTTTTACTTATTCTTTTTCATTATCTTATCATTTTCAAAAGTAAGAATAAATTAACCAAGACGTCAACTTCCAACACTGAGCATTTCAACACATTTCAATTTTACTTTATACAGTGAATCAAAAAAATTTAGGCACAGAGCTATTCTCAAAGTTTGTATCTAAATAACTTTTTCCACCTAACGAAAAAAAATATTATGGCATCATTTAAAAATTGAAAGTTTTTTTTTTATTATTCACTGCAAAAATATTTAATTCTTTTTTTTTGTTTTATGTATAATGTTATGAAAAAACAAAAAAGTCATAATTTAGGCACATGTGTAAAAATTTTAATTTATTTTTGGTTTTCATACATTTAATATTTTGTTAGGCCTCCTTTGGCTTGAATAACTGCCTGTAAGCGCCTTTGCATACTCCCAACTAGGTTTGATGTCTGTTCGGGTATATATATGTATCGGGTATATATATATATTTCCCCATTCTTGGCGAAGGGCCTCCTTTAGTGAATCTTTTGATGATATGCGATGCCCCTGAACTTTTTTCTCCAATAATTGCCAAATATGTGTTCAATAGCATTCATATCCGGTGTCTGTGGAGGTGTTTTGAACTGTTTGAAATGGTAAATAAGCCATTCCTGCACAAGGTACGACGAATGTTTCGGGTCGTTATCTTGCTGGAAAAAAAAGGTTTCCCATTCATGCCCAAGTTTTCAATAATAGGAAACAAATTGTCTTTGAAAATATTCAAATAAGAGCACTTATTCATTTTTTCATCTAGATAGGAAAAGATTTCCCACTCCAGAAGTCGCTATACACCCCACACTATGACATTACCACCGCCGTGTTCGACTGTTTTAATTACGTTTTTTTCTTGGAGCTCATTGGTTGGTTTCCGCCAAACTTGTTGTGCACCATCTGATCCAAAAAGGTTGAACTTCGATTCATCACTAAATATAACACTGTACCAGAATGATTCCGATTGATGTACATGTAGTTTTGCAAACTCCAGCCGCTTTTTCTTATTAATAGCCGAAATAAATGGTTTGGGCCGAGGAACTCTTCCATGAAAACCAGCTCTATGTAGAGTATTGCGTATTGTTTGGGAATCGAAGTTTTTATTGAAACTTTGTTGCATTTAATTGCATAATTTTACAGTCGAAATCTTAGGATTTTGGGCCACTGCAGCTACTACAGTGCGCTCCTTGCGTGGTGTTAATATTTTTGGGCGTCCAGATCTGCTTTCACGCTCTAATTTTACCGTATAACTACAGTAATACTACCGTATTACTACAATAATGTAGTAATATAAAAATTACTACTACTATGTTTTAGTATTTAACATGTGCTTGGCAATTAAAACTGAAGTAAGCTTCAACTAGTTTTATGATTGATTTAATATTTATAAAACACGCAAATCTGAATAAAAAAAAGAAAAACTTTCAAGTCCGTTGTACCAAGAAGCTATATCAATTTGTCGTTAGAGTTATAGAAATAAAACAAAGCATTTTTAAAATCAATTTTTAAATATTTACTAAGCACTTCTCGCACACATTCTAATATAAATATTGAGTACATTACAAAGCAAAAAATATTTACAATTTTAGCTTAAAATTAAAACACGTTATTTAACACAATTTTTGTAATTAGAGAAGCTGATATCGGTTTGAATAATAAGCTGCTTACTTGCTCATAACCAAACTTGAATGAGAATATGATGCAATTATACAATTGATGTTGAAAATTCAGCACACATACATATGTCTATTGGCAATGAAATATACGATGAAAAAATAGTTAAATATTAATATTGCAGCAAAATTCAAAATATGTTGCTTAATTTTTCTAAAGTTTGTAAAGTGTCTTTTTTTTTAATTGGGTCAATAATATATTGAGTCAATAATGGTTAAGCCAAAGGAGGCCTAACAAATATTATAATCTACATCACTAAAAATCATTTTCTGTTTGTGTTTGTTTGTTTGACTTTTATACAAATCTAAACGGATTTCGTTCAAAATTGAAACGTGTATTACTTGCATTCTAGATTAGATTTTTGCATACTTAGTTTTAACCACGCCCCCTTTACCGCCCACAAATCAGTAAAAATGCGATATTTCCTTCAGTTTCGATTTTATGAGACTAAAATTTGGTAATTAATTTTGTGTGCTTACGATCGGCAACTGTATTAAAAATGGGAGTGGTTTGAACTTATAGTAGTGGGTCCAGCTAGTATTTAATATAATATATAGTATTGTTGAGCACTTTATAGTCAATTTTTAAAGAATTTTGTTTTTTAGAATGAGAATGTCTCTAAGTACTGCAAAATGAAATAAAACATATATAGCGACTTCAATTTATTTATATAATTTTTAAGCATTTTTAGTACACCATTTTTGGAATGCTACTGGTGACAGCAAGAACTTTTTCTTGCCAGTTTCTACTTACAAGATTTAAAAGAGTAAAATTAATAAGACTGAGCTTGATTTAAAATGAACAGATTTATTATGTCTGATTGACTTCAAGGTCTAGTTGTCAATGATCATCTTCAAAACGAAGACAAATTTAGAAACCAATTTAGAATTGAGACAAACAGACGTGCCTAAACTACATTTTTTTTTGCATAAGGCTAAGCATAGTGTCGCGATGAGCGGATTTTCCAGCAGCAAGTGCTGCAAGCAAAGCAAAAAAAAAAAAATAAAACAAGTTTGGCTAATGCTGCAATTGTTTGCTGACTGTTAGCAACTTGCGGGTGTTTTGTTTTTTGCGTGTGTCTAAAAAATTAAGTACATACAATCCCTGTTGGCAATAGAGGTTTCAACAGCTACTTAAAAATGTTTACTCGATCTTTTTCATTTTAACTGATCATCATCGGCTTCTCGTTTATGTGACCAGCAGTAACTAGTCATTTTGATTTTATTTTTACCATCAAAGCGCTTTTCTATAGTAGCGTTTTCTTGGTGAAAGTGTTCTCATTTCACTCGTGTTCGGTATTCTGTTTGCAGAACGTTTATTTGATTGTTAGTAACAAATTCAAACAAAACAGCCAAATTAAACTTACGCGGAGGTTAGTACTAGACATCTGCATGAATTAATTAATTCAATGAATGCACAACTGCATTCATGGCTATTTCTAAGAACTCGTGCATCCCATTGCTTTTGCATTAATGTTGGTGAGAACAGCCACTGAAGCTAAGTTGTGCTTCTTGGGCCTCATCTTCTGACAGACAGCGTTCGTTCTTCCCATACAAAAAGCAACCCAATCTCACTGTTCATTACGAGTGAAAACAAGAAATGAAGAGCCGTTGAGCGACGACTGAAGTGAGGGATGATAAGCAATATATTTTGAACAACCTTCATTCAGGCGACAGAGCTGAGAATTCATGAATTTGTTGGCGAACTTAATTATGTTTGTTGCATTACTTTCGTATAAGAATATTATTTAAGATGTCTGTTTGTTCGTGAAATTTATATTGGAAACGACTTGGCGCAATGTGCAAAAATTATATTTGAATTGGTTTTAAAATTGGGGATGATGGTTTTCGGTGCAACTTAAGCCAAAAAAAGGAGGAAAGAAACGGCACCTAAAACAAAACTATGCTGAGAAATGGATAGACTTGTAAATATAAAATGCCTGCATACTGAAAAATAAAAAATGTAAGCTAAAAATGAATTCTAGCACTTATTTTTTTGGTGGGGCTATGAATTAATTATATATAAAAAATCATATGCTTGATGTTTTTGTTATATTATGCGCAAAGTATGGAATTTTTTGTATGCTTAAAATATCTTATAACAGTTTAATACAATTTTATTTGGTGGGCTTAAAACACTTTTTATCATGTACATAATTTTTGTCGTAGAGGTTTTAGCAAATACAGATTTTTTTTTAGTCAGAAAAAAGCATGGTGGAATAATAATAAGGTGTTCTTACCATGACATTTTTCGAAATGTTTTTTGACATGCTGCCTTATTTTGTCAAATTTCATATATGGTTTGATGTTTGACTCTCTGAAAATGTCAAAATAAGGCAGCATATTTTTTTCTGATTTTCCGGATGAGAACATCTTATATTTATTCCGACATGCCAAAAAGTATGAACATTTTTTTATAAAGTAATTATTTTTTAAAATCGAAAACCAAAAATTATAAAAAATTTTACCCTAAATACAAAAATATTTATGTTTCACTTTGTTACAAACATAATAAAAAAACCCAAATAAATGTATATATTAGGATCAATATAGATCCATATTCTAGAAGTTTGACATACATGCCAATTTTAAATATATTGAAATTTTTTTTTGAAAAAAAATAATAAAAATAATTGGAGCTTGCGAAAAAACATAACCCACCTTTTTTGATGTAAAATTTGGTGAAGAATCTGATTATCTGAAGATATTACTGCAGGTATCATATTATTTAAATTTTAAAAGTTTCAACAATGATCTTTCGCGTCATTTAGAAAAAAAAAATTAATAAATAATAATTTGGTCACCCACGACATAACAGAGTTTAAAGCAGTACATACTATTTATACAACGCGTCGTTAGTTATGAATAAAACGCAAGCAAATTTATATTGTATTGGAAGAATATATTAAATATATATACGCTTATAAAAGACAACCCCGAATAAATCTTTCAAACAAATTATTATAGATTTTCTTTTGAACAGTTTGGAATTCTTAGTACATTTCTGGATTGATTTTTCAAAATTTGTATTTTTGGGTTTTTGGGAATTTTTTTCATAAAAATACTCAAACTCAATATATCCAAAATAGTATACTTTTAGCAAAAAAGTTCGTAATGACCAAATTGTTAAACGTAATCGCACCATTTTTTATATCTGAGGTATAGTTTTAGAAAATATTTACATGACATTTCACCGAATTTTTTTAAATTGGGATTTTTTCAATTTTTTTCCAAAAATCATTTCTCTGGTAATTTAAGTCTGATATTCATGTTTGATAACTCATTTTAAAGAAAAATAAAATAAAAAACGAATGGTTTGCCAGTATAAAAAAAAATTTTGAGCTGTAGAAAACGTAATTGGGTTTCTTTTTTGGAAAAACAGCACTTTTTTCCAAATGAATCAAATTTTCAATAAAGGGGTCACTACAGGCACGTTTAAATATCACAATTTTTTTATCTGAAAACTTCACAATTTACTTTTTACTTGTAAAGGAACAATCGAGGCCCATACACATTTTGAATTTGTAAAAAAAAATTTGTTCCATACAGCTAAGGGCCACTCTAATATATATCTTCTTATTTTATATATATAAAAATGAATGTATGTATGTATGTGGGTATGTGGGTATGTGGGTATGTGTGTATATCACGTATAGACTCCAAAACCACCGAACCAAACTTTATGAAATTTTTAGGGATACTGAAGCAACATTCGGGAAGCGTTCCTGTGAAGTTTGGTGTTGATTGGGCAAGGGGGCGTGGTACCTCCCATACAACCCAAATTGGCTCTATCGCCCACAAATCAAAAAAATTGCTATATATCAGACGGTTTTAATCATATAAAACTTAAATTTAGTAATTTTGTTCAGATGGTTACTTTCGGTGACTGTACAAGAAATGGGCGTGGTCACACTATATATACGCCCACTTTTCAGCAATAATTTTAATTCCTGAGATGTTCAAGTTTTGATAGTGAATCTTGATGATATGCAAGTGCTATAGGTCCAAGTGGCAGTCACTATGTAAACATAAATGTTGTCACGCCCACTTTTACCGCCCACAAATGAATAAAAAATGCTTTATATCAGACGGCTTTTGCCGTAGAAGACTAAGATTTGGTAATTTAGTTCGTATGGTTACTGTCGGCCAATATACAACTAATGGGCATGGCCGCTCTATATCGACGCCCACTTTATCAAAATCATGCTTATTCCTGAGTTGTACACGTTTTGATAATAAATCTTGGTATGCCGGTTCTATAGGTCCAAGTGGCAGTCACTATGTAAATATAAATGTTGCCCCGCCCACTTTTACCGCCCACAAATCAGTAAAAATTCTTTATATCAGACGGCTTTTGCCGTAGAAGACTAAGACTTGGTAATTTAGTTCGTATGGTTACTTCGGCCATTGTAAATTTGTTGTTTTTCCGTTAATTCTATATTCGCTTTATGATTTTTACTTATTCTTTTTCATTATCTTATCATTTTCAAAAGTAAGAATAAATTAACCAAGACGTCAACTTCCAACACTGAGCATTTCAACACATTTCAATTTTACTTTATACAGTGAATCAAAAAAAATTAGGCACAGAGCTATTCTCAAAGTTTGTATCTAAATAACTTTTTCCACCTAACGAAAAAAAATATTATGGCATCATTTAAAAATTGAAAGTTTTTTTTTTATTATTCACTGCAAAAATATTTAATTCTTTTTTTTTGTTTTATGTATAATGTTATGAAAAAACAAAAAAGTCATAATTTAGGCACATGTGTAAAAATTTTAATTTATTTTTGGTTTTCATACATTTAATATTTTGTTAGGCCTCCTTTGGCTTGAATAACTGCCTGTAAGCGCCTTTGCATACTCCCAACTAGGTTTGATGTCTGTTCGGGTATATATATGTATCGGGTATATATATATATTTCCCCATTCTTGGCGAAGGGCCTCCTTTAGTGAATCTTTTGATGATATGCGATGCCCCTGAACTTTTTTCTCCAATAATTGCCAAATATGTGTTCAATAGCATTCATATCCGGTGTCTGTGGAGGTGTTTTGAACTGTTTGAAATGGTAAATAAGCCATTCCTGCACAAGGTACGACGAATGTTTCGGGTCGTTATCTTGCTGGAAAAAAAAGGTTTCCCATTCATGCCCAAGTTTTCAATAATAGGAAACAAATTGTCTTTGAAAATATTCAAATAAGAGCACTTATTCATTTTTTCATCTAGATAAGAAAAGATTTCCCACTCCAGAAGTCGCTATACACCCCACACTATGACATTACCACCGCCGTGTTCGACTGTTTTAATTACGTTTTTTTCTTGGAGCTCATTGGTTGGTTTCCGCCAAACTTGTTGTGCACCATCTGATCCAAAAAGGTTGAACTTCGATTCATCACTAAATATAACACTGTACCAGAATGATTCCGATTGATGTACATGTAGTTTTGCAAACTCCAGCCGCTTTTTCTTATTAATAGCCGAAATAAATGGTTTGGGCCGAGGAACTCTTCCATGAAAACCAGCTCTATGTAGAGTATTGCGTATTGTTTGGGAATCGAAGTTTTTATTGAAACTTTGTTGCATTTAATTGCATAATTTTACAGTCGAAATCTTAGGATTTTGGGCCACTGCAGCTACTACAGTGCGCTCCTTGCGTGGTGTTAATATTTTTGGGCGTCCAGATCTGCTTTCACGCTCTAATTTTACCGTATAACTACAGTAATACTACCGTATTACTACAATAATGTAGTAATATAAAAATTACTACTACTATGTTCTAGTATTTAACATGTGCTTGGCAATTAAAACTGAAGTAAGCTTCAACTAGTTTTATGATTGATTTAATATTTATAAAACACGCAAATCTGAATAAAAAAAAGAAAAACTTTCAAGTCCGTTGTACCAAGAAGCTATATCAATTTGTCGTTAGAGTTATAGAAATAAAACAAAGCATTTTTAAAATCAATTTTTAAATATTTACTAAGCACTTCTCGCACACATTCTAATATAAATATTGAGTACATTACAAAGCAAAAAATATTTACAATTTTAGCTTAAAATTAAAACACGTTATTTAACACAATTTTTGTAATTAGAGAAGCTGATATCGGTTTGAATAATAAGCTGCTTACTTGCTCATAACCAAACTTGAATGAGAATATGATGCAATTATACAATTGATGTTGAAAATTCAGCACACATACATATGTCTATTGGCAATGAAATATACGATGAAAAAATAGTTAAATATTAATATTGCAGCAAAATTCAAAATATGTTGCTTAATTTTTCTAAAGTTTGTAAAGTGTCTTTTTTTTTAATTGGGTCAATAATATATTGAGTCAATAATGGTTAAGCCAAAGGAGGCCTAACAAATATTATAATCTACATTACTAAAAATCATTTTCTGTTTGTGTTTGTTTGTTTGACTTTTATACAAATCTAAACGGATTTCGTTCAAAATTGAAACGTGTATTACTTGCATTCTAGATTAGATTTTTGCATACTTAGTTTTAACCACGCCCCCTTTACCGCCCACAAATCAGTAAAAATGCGATATTTCCTTCAGTTTCGATTTTATGAGACTAAAATTTGGTAATTAATTTTGTGTGCTTACGATCGGCAACTGTATTAAAAATGGGAGTGGTTTGAACTTATAGTAGTGGGTCCAGCTAGTATTTAATATAATATATAGTATTGTTGAGCACTTTATAGTCAATTTTTAAAGAATTTTGTTTTTTAGAATGAGAATGTCTCTAAGTACTGCAAAATGAAATAAAACATATATAGCGACTTCAATTTATTTATATAATTTTTTAGTTAGCTTAAGCATTTTTAGTACACCATTTTTGGAATGCTACTGGTGACAGCAAGAACTTTTTCTTGCCAGTTTCTACTTACAAGATTTAAAAGAGTAAAATTAATAAGACTGAGCTTGATTTAAAATGAACAGATTTATTATGTCTGATTGACTTCAAGGTCTAGTTGTCAATGATCATCTTAAAAACGAAGACAAATTTAGAAACCAATTTAGAATTGAGACAAACAGACGTGCCTAAACTACATTTTTTTTTGCATAAGGCTAAGCATAGTGTCGCGATGAGCGGATTTTCCAGCAGCAAGTGCTGCAAGCAAAGCAAAAAAAAAAAAAAATAAAACAAGTTTGGCTAATGCTGCAATTGTTTGCTGACTGTTAGCAACTTGCGGGTGTTTTGTTTTTTGCGTGTGTCTAAAAAATTAAGTACAAACAATCCCTGTTGGCAATAGAGGTTCCAACAGCTACTTAAAAATGTTTACTCGATCTTTTTCATTTTAACTGATCATCATCGGCTTCTCGTTTATGTGACCAGCGGTAACTAGTCATTTTGATTTTATTTTTACCATCAAAGCGCTTTTCTATAGTAGCGTTTTCTTGGTGAAAGTGTTCTCATTTCACTCGTGTTCGGTATTCTGTTTGCAGAACGTTTATTTGATTGTTAGTAACAAATTCAAACAAAACAGCCAAATTAAACTTACGCGGAGGTTAGTACTAGACATCTGCATGAATTAATTAACTCAATGAATGCACAACTGCATTCATGGCTATTTCTAAGAACTCGTGCATCCCATTGCTTTTGCATTAATGTTGGTGAGAACAGCCACTGAAGCTAAGTTGTGCTTCTTGGGCCTCATCTTCTGACAGACAGCGTTCGTTCTTCCCATACAAAAAGCAACCTAATCTCACTGTTCATTACGAGTGAAAACAAGAAATGAAGAGCCGTTGAGCGACGACTGAAGTGAGGGATGATAAGCAATATATTTTGAACAACCTTCATTCAGGCGACAGAGCTGAGAATTCATGAATTCGTTGGCGAACTTAATTATGTTTGTTGCATTACTTTCGTATAAGAATATTATTTAAGATGTCTGTTTGTTCGTGAAATTTATATTGGAAACGACTTGGCGCAATGTGCAAAAATTATATTTGAATTGGTTTTAAAATTGGGGATGATGGTTTTCGGTGCAACTTAAGCCAAAAAAAGGAGGAAAGAAACGGCACCTAAAACAAAACTATGCTGAGAAATGGATAGACTTGTAAATATAAAATGCCTGCATACTGAAAAATATAAAATGTAAGCTAAAAATGAATTCTAGCACTTATTTTTTTGGTGGGGCTATGAATTAATTATATATAAAAAATCATATGCTTGATGTTTTTGTTATATTATGCGCAAAGTATGGAATTTTTTGTATGCTTAAAATATCTTATAACAGTTTAATACAATTTTATTTGGTGGGCTTAAAACACTTTTTATCATGTACATAATTTTTGTCGTAGAGGTTTTAGCAAATACAGATTTTTTTTTAGTCAGAAAAAAGCATGGTGGAATAATAATAAGGTGTTCTTACCATGACATTTTTCGAAATGTTTTTTGACATGCTGCCTTATTTTGTCAAATTTCATATATGGTTTGATGTTTGACTCTCTGAAAATGTCAAAATAAGGCAGCATATTTTTTTCTGATTTTCCGGATGAGAACATCTTATATTTATTCCGACATGCCAAAAAGTATGAACATTTTTTTATAAAGTAATTATTTTTTAAAATCGAAAACCAAAAATTATAAAAAATTTTACCCTAAATACAAAAATATTTATGTTTCACTTTGTTACAAACATAATAAAAAAACCCAAATAAATGTATATATTAGGATCAATATAGATCCATATTCTAGAAGTTTGACATACATGCCAATTTTAAATATATTGAAATTTTTTTTTTGAAAAAAAATAATAAAAATAATTGGAGCTCGCGATAAAACATAACCCACCTTTTTTGATGTAAAATTTGGTGAAGAATCTGATTATCTGAAGATATTACTGCAGGTATATTATTTAAATTTTAAAAGTTTCAACAATGATCTTTCGCGTCATTTAGAAAAAAAAAATTAATAAATAATAATTTGGTCACCCACGACATAACAGAGTTTAAAGCAGTACATACTATTTATACAACGCGTCGTTAGTTATGAATAAAACGCAAGCAAATTTATATTGTATTGGAAGAATATATTAAATATATATACGCGTATAAAAGACAACCCCCGAATAAATCTTTCAAACAAATTATTATAGATTTTCTTTTGAACAGTTTGGAATTCTTAGTACATTTCTGGATTGATTTTTCAAAATTTGTATTTTTGGGTTTTTGGGAATTTTTTTCATAAAAATACTCAAACTCAATATTTCCAAAATAGTATACTTTTAGCAAAAAAGTTCGTAATGACCAAATTGTTAAACGTAATCGCACCATTTTTTATATCTGAGGTATAGTTTTAGAAAATATTTACATGACATTTCACCGAATTTTTTTAAATTGGGATTTTTTCAATTTTTTTCCAAAAATCATTTCTCTGGTAATTTAAGTCTGATATTCATGTTTGATAACTCATTTTAAAGAAAAATAAAATAAAAAACGAATGGTTTGCCAGTATAAAAAAAAATTTTGAGCTGTAGAAAACGAAATTGGGTTTCTTTTTTGGAAAAACAGAACTTTTTTCCAAATGAATCAATTTTTCAATAAAGGGGTCACTACAGGCACGTTTAAATATCACAATTTTTTTATCTGAAAACTTCACAATTTACTTTTTACTTGTAAAGGAACAATCGAGGCCCATACACATTTTGAATTTGTAAAAAAAAAATTGTTCCATACAGCTAAGGGCCACTCTAATATATATCTTCTTATTTTATATATATAAAAATGAATGTATGTATGTATGTGGGTATGTGGGTATGTGTGTATATCACGTATAGACTCCAAAACCACCGAACCAAACTTTATGAAATTTTTAGGGATACTGAAGCAACATTCGGGAAGCGTTCCTGCGAAGTTTGGTGTTGATTGGGCAAGGGGGCGTGGTACCTCCCATACAACCCAAATTGGCTCTATCGCCCACAAATCAAAAAAATTGCTATATATCAGACGGTTTTAATCATATAAAACTTAAATTTAGTAATTTTGTTCAGATGGTTACTTTCGGTGACTGTACAAGAAATGGGCGTGGTCACACTATATATACGCCCACTTTTCAGCAATAATTTTAATTCCTGAGATGTTCAAGTTTTGATAGTGAATCTTGATATGCAGGTGCTATAGGTCCAAGTGGCAGTCACTATGTAAACATAAATGTTGTCACGCCCACTTTTACCGCCCACAAATGAATAAAAAATGCTTTATATCAGACGGCTTTTGCCGTAGAAGACTAAGATTTGGTAATTTAGTTCGTATGGTTACTGTCGGCCAATATACAACTAATGGGCATGGCCGCTCTATATCGACGCCCACTTTATCAAAATCATGCTTATTCCTAAGTTGTACTCGTTTTGATAATAAATCTTGGTATGCCGGTTCTATAGGTCCAAGTGGCAGTCACTATGTAAATATAAATGTTGCCCCGCCTACCGCCCACAAATCAGTAAAAATTCTTTATATCAGACGGCTTTTGCCGTAGAAGACTAAGACTTGGTAATTTAGTTCGTATGGTTACTTCGGCCATTGTAAATTTGTTGTTTTTCCGTTAATTCTATATTCGCTTTATGATTTTTACTTATTCTTTTTCATTATCTTATCATTTTCAAAAGTAAGAATAAATTAACCAAGACGTCAACTTCCAACACTGAGCATTTCAACACATTTCAATTTTACTTTATACAGTGAATCAACAAATTTAAGCACAGAGCTATTCTCAAAGTTTGTATCTAAATAACTTTTTCCACCTAACGAAAAAAAATATTATGGCATCATTTAAAAATTGAAAGTTTTTTTTTTATTATTCACTGCAAAAATATTTAATTCTTTTTTTTTGTTTTATGTATAATGTTATGAAAAAACAAAAAAGTCATAATTTAGGCACATGTGTAAAAATTTTAATTTATTTTTGGTTTTCATACGTTTAATATTTTGTTAGGCCTCCTTTGGCTTGAATAACTGCCTGTAAGCGCCTTTGCATACTCCCAACTAGGTTTGATGTCTGTTCGGGTATATATATGTATCGGGTATATATATATATATTTCCCCATTCTTGGCGAAGGGCCTCCTTTAGTGAATCTTTTGATGATATGCGATGCCCCTGAACTTTTTTCTCCAATAATTGCCAAATATGTGTTCAATAGCATTCATATCCGGTGTCTGTGGAGGTGTTTTGAACTGTTTGAAATGGTAAATAAGCCATTCCTGCACAAGGTACGACGAATGTTTCGGGTCGTTATCTTGCTGGAAAAAAAAGGTTTCCCATTCATGCCCAAGTTTTCAATAATAGGAAACAAATTGTCTTTGAAAATATTCAAATAAGAGCACTTATTCATTTTTTCATCTAGATAAGAAAAGATTTCCCACTCCAGAAGTCGCTATACACCCCACACTATGACATTACCACCGCCGTGTTCGACTGTTTTAATTACGTTTTTTTCTTGGAGCTCATTGGTTGGTTTCCGCCAAACTTGTTGTGCACCATCTGATCCAAAAAGGTTGAACTTCGATTCATCACTAAATATAACACTGTACCAGAATGATTCCGATTGATGTACATGTAGTTTTGCAAACTCCAGCCGCTTTTTCTTATTAATAGCCGAAATAAATGGTTTGGGCCGAGGAACTCTTCCATGAAAACCAGCTCTATGTAGAGTATTGCGTATTGTTTGGGAATCGAAGTTTTTATTGAAACTTTGTTGCATTTAATTGCATAATTTTACAGTCGAAATCTTAGGATTTTGGGCCACTGCAGCTACTACAGTGCGCTCCTTGCGTGGTGTTAATATTTTTGGGCGTCCAGATCTGCTTTCACGCTCTAATTTTACCGTATAACTACAGTAATACTACCGTATTACTACAATAATGTAGTAATATAAAAATTACTACTACTATGTTCTAGTATTTAACATGTGCTTGGCAATTAAAACTGAAGTAAGCTTCAACTAGTTTTATGATTGATTTAATATTTATAAAACACGCAAATCTGAATAAAAAAAAGAAAAACTTTCAAGTCCGTTGTACCAAGAAGCTATATCAATTTGTCGTTAGAGTTATAGAAATAAAACAAAGCATTTTTAAAATCAATTTTTAAATATTTACTAAGCACTTCTCGCACACATTCTAATATAAATATTGAGTACATTACAAAGCAAAAAATATTTACAATTTTAGCTTAAAATTAAAACACGTTATTTAACACAATTTTTGTAATTAGAGAAGCTGATATCGGTTTGAATAATAAGCTGCTTACTTGCTCATAACCAAACTTGAATGAGAATATGATGCAATTATACAATTGATGTTGAAAATTCAGCACACATACATATGTCTATTGGCAATGAAATATACGATGAAAAAATAGTTAAATATTAATATTGCAGCAAAATTCAACATATGTTGCTTAATTTTTCTAAAGTTTGTAAAGTGTCTTTTTTTTAATTGGGTCAATAATATATTGAGTCAATAATGGTTAAGCCAAAGGAGGCCTAACAAATATTATAATCTACATTACTAAAAATCATTTTCTGTTTGTGTTTGTTTGTTTGACTTTTATACAAATCTAAACGGATTTCGTTCAAAATTGAAACGTGTATTACTTGCATTCTAGATTAGATTTTTGCATACTTAGTTTTAACCACGCCCCCTTTACCGCCCACAAATCAGTAAAAATGCGATATTTCCTTCAGTTTCGATTTTATGAGACTAAAATTTGGTAATTAATTTTGTGTGCTTACGATCGGCAACTGTATTAAAAATGGGAGTGGTTTGAACTTATAGTAGTGGGTCCAGCTAGTATTTAATATAATATATAGTATTGTTGAGCACTTTATAGTCAATTTTTAAAGAATTTTGTTTTTTAGAATGAGAATGTCTCTAAGTACTGCAAAATGAAATAAAACATATATAGCGACTTCAATTTATTTATATAATTTTTAAGCATTTTTAGTACACCATTTTTGGAATGCTACTGGTGACAGCAAGAACTTTTTCTTGCCAGTTTCTACTTACAAGATTTAAAAGAGTAAAATTAATAAGACTGAGCTTGATTTAAAATGAACAGATTTATTATGTCTGATTGACTTCAAGGTCTAGTTGTCAATGATCATCTTAAAAACGAAGACAAATTTAGAAACCAATTTAGAATTGAGACAAACAGACGTGCCTAAACTACATTTTTTTTTGCATAAGGCTAAGCATAGTGTCGCGATGAGCGGATTTTCCAGCAGCAAGTGATGCAAGCAAAGCAAAAAAAAAAAATAAAACAAGTTTGGCTAATGCTGCAATTGTTTGCTGACTGTTAGCAACTTGCGGGTGTTTTGTTTTTTGCGTGTGTCTAAAAAATTAAGTACAAACAATCCCTGTTGGCAATAGAGGTTCCAACAGCTACTTAAAAATGTTTACTCGATCTTTTTCATTTTAACTGATCATCATCGGCTTCTCGTTTATGTGACCAGCAGTAACTAGTCATTTTGATTTTATTTTTACCATCAAAGCGCTTTTCTATAGTAGCGTTTTCTTGGTGAAAGTGTTCTCATTTCACTCGTGTTCGGTATTCTGTTTGCAGAACGTTTATTTGATTGTTAGTAACAAATTCAAACAAAACAGCCAAATTAAACTTACGCGGAGGTTAGTACTAGACATCTGCATGAATTAATTAATTCAATGAATGCACAACTGCATTCATGGCTATTTCTAAGAACTCGTGCATCCCATTGCTTTTGCATTAATGTTGGTGAGAACAGCCACTGAAGCTAAGTTGTGCTTCTTGGGCCTTATCTTCTGACAGACAGCGTTCGTTCTTCCCATACAAAAAGCAACCTAATCTCACTGTTCATTACGAGTGAAAACAAGAAATGAAGAGCCGTTGAGCGACGACTGAAGTGAGGGATGATAAGCAATATATTTTAAACAACCTTCATTCAGGCGACAGAGCTGAGAATTCATGAATTCGTTGGCGAACTTAATTATGTTTGTTGCATTACTTTCGTATAAGAATATTATTTAAGATGTCTGTTTGTTCGTGAAATTTATATTGGAAACGACTTGGCGCAATGTGCAAAAATTATATTTGAATTGGTTTTAAAATTGGGGATGATGGTTTTCGGTGCAACTTAAGCCAAAAAAAGGAGGAAAGAAACGGCACCTAAAACAAAACTATGCTGAGAAATGGATAGACTTGTAAATATAAAATGCCTGCATACTGAAAAATAAAAAATGTAAGCTAAAAATGAATTCTAGCACTTATTTTTTTGGTGGGGCTATGAATTAATTATATATAAAAAATCATATGCTTGATGTTTTTGTTATATTATGCGCAAAGTATGGAATTTTTTGTATGCTTAAAATATCTTATAACAGTTTAATACAATTTTATTTGGTGGGCTTAAAACACTTTTTATCATGTACATAATTTTTGTCATAGAGGTTTTAGCAAATACAGATTTTTTTTAGTCAGAAAAAAGCATGGTGGAATAATAATAAGGTGTTCTCTTACCATGACATTTTTCGAAATGTTTTTTGACATGCTGCCTTATTTTGTCAAATTTCATATATGGTTTGATGTTTGACTCTCTGAAAATGTCAAAATAAGGCAGCATATTTTTTTCTGATTTTCCGGATGAGAACATCTTATATTTATTCCGACATGCCAAAAAGTATGAACATTTTTTTATAAAGTAATTATTTTTTAAAATCGAAAACCAAAAATAATAAAAAATTTTACCCTAAATACAAAAATATTTATGTTTCACTTTGTTACAAACATAATAAAAAAACCCAAATAAATGTATATATTAGGATCAATATAGATCCATATTCTAGAAGTTTGACATACATGCCAATTTTAAATATATTGAAATTTTTTTTTGAAAAAAAATAATAAAAATAATTGGAGCTTGCGAAAAAACATAACCCGCCTTTTTTGATGTAAAATTTGGTGAAGAATCTGATTATCTGAAGATATTACTGCAGGTATCATATTATTTAAATTTTAAAAGTTTCAACAATGATCTTTCGCGTCATTTAGAAAAAAAAAATTAATAAATAATAATTTGGTCACCCACGACATAACAGAGTTTAAAGCAGTACATACTATTTATACAACGCGTCGTTAGTTATGAATAAAACGCAAGCAAATTTATATTGTATTGGAAGAATATATTAAATATATATACGCGTATAAAAGACAACCCCCGAATAAATCTTTCAAACAAATTATTATAGATTTTCTTTTGAACAGTTTGGAATTCTTAGTACATTTCTGGATTGATTTTTCAAAATTTGTATTTTTGGGTTTTTGGGAATTTTTTTCATAAAAATACTCAAACTCAATATTTCCAAAATAGTATACTTTTAGCAAAAAAGTTCGTAATGACCAAATTGTTAAACGTAATCGCACCATTTTTTATATCTGAGGTATAGTTTTAGAAAATATTTACATGACATTTCACCGAATTTTTTTAAATTGGGATTTTTTCAATTTTTTTCCAAAAATCATTTCTCTGGTAATTTAAGTCTGATATTCATGTTTGATAACTCATTTTAAAGAAAAATAAAATAAAAAACGAATGGTTTGCCAGTATAAAAAAAAATTTTGAGCTGTAGAAAACGTAATTGGGTTTCTTTTTTGGAAAAACAGCACTTTTTTCCAAATGAATCAATTTTTCAATAAAGGGGTCACTACAGGCACGTTTAAATATCACAATTTTTTTATCTGAAAACTTCACAATTTACTTTTTACTTGTAAAGGAACAATCGAGGCCCATACACATTTTGAATTTGTAAAAAAAAATTTGTTCCATACAGCTCTAAGGGCCACTCTAATATATATCTTCTTATTTTATATATATAAAAATGAATGTATGTATGTATGTGGGTATGTGGGTATGTGTGTATATCACGTATAGACTCCAAAACCACCGAACCAAACTTTATGAAATTTTTAGGGATACTGAAGCAACATTCGGGAAGCGTTCCTGTGAAGTTTGGTGTTGATTGGGCAAGGGGGCGTGGTACCTCCCATACAACCCAAATTGGCTCTATCGCCCACAAATCAAAAAAATTGCTATATATCAGACGGTTTTAATCATATAAAACTTAAATTTAGTAATTTTGTTCATATGGTTACTTTCGGTGACTGTACAAGAAATGGGCGTGGTCACACTATATATACGCCCACTTTTCAGCAATAATTTTAATTCCTGAGATGTTCAAGTTTTGATAGTGAATCTTGATATGCAGGTGCTATAGGTCCAAGTGGCAGTCACTATGTAAACATAAATGTTGTCACGCCCACTTTTACCGCCCACAAATTAATAAAAAATGCTTTATATCAGATGGCTTTTGCCGTAGAAGACTAAGTTTTGGTAATTTAGTTCGTATGGTTACTGTCGGCCAATATACAACTAATGGGCATGGCCGCTCTATATCGACGCCCACTTTATCAAAATCATGCTAATTCCTGAGTTGTACACGTTTTGATAATAAATCTTGGTATGCCGGTTCTATAGGTCCAAGTGGCAGTCACTATGTAAATATAAATGTTGCCCCGCCCACTTTTACCGCCCACAAATCAGTAATAATTCTTTATATCAGACGGCTTTTGCCGTAGAAGACTAAGACTTGGTATTTTAGTTCGTATGGTTACTGTCGGCCATTGTAAATTTGTTGTTTTTCCGTTAATTCTATATTCGCTTTATGATTTTTACTTATTCTTTTTCATTATCTTATCATTTTCAAAAGTAAGAATAAATTAACCAAGACGTCAGCTTCCAACACTGAGCATTTCAACACATTTCAATTTTACTTTATACAGTGAATCAAAAAAATTTAGGCACAGAGCTATTCTCAAAGTTTGTATCTAAATAACTTTTTCCACCTAACGAAAAAAATATTATGGCATCATTTAAAAATTGAAAGTTTTTTTTTTATTATTCACTGCAAAAATATTTAATTCTTTTTTTTTGTTTTATGTATAATGTTATGAAAAAACAAAAAAGTCATAATTTAGGCACATGTGTAAAAATTTTAATTTATTTTTGGTTTTCATACATTTAATATTTTGTTAGGCCTCCTTTGGCTTGAATAACTGCCTGTAAGCGCCTTTGCATACTCCCAACTAGGTTTGATGTCTGTTCGGGTATATATATGTATCGGGTATATATATATATTTCCCCATTCTTGGCGAAGGGCCTCCTTTAGTGAATCTTTTGATGATATGCGATGCCCCTGAACTTTTTTCTCCAATAATTGCCAAATATGTGTTCAATAGCATTCATATCCGGTGTCTGTGGAGGTGTTTTGAACTGTTTGAAATGGTAAATAAGCCATTCCTGCACAAGGTACGACGAATGTTTCGGGTCGTTATCTTTCTGGAAAAAAAAAGGTTTCCCATTCATGCCCAAGTTTTCAATAATAGGAAACAAATTGTCTTTGAAAATATTCAAATAAGAGCACTTATTCATTTTTTCATCTAACAAACTTGTTAGATGAGCAACAAGTGCAAGAGCAACAAGTGCAAACTTGTTGTGCACCATCTGATCCAAAAAGGTTGAACTTCGATTCATCACTAAATATAACACTGTACCAGAATGATTCCGATTTATGTACATGTAGTTTTGCAAACTCCAGCCGCTTTTTCTTATTAATAGCCGAAATAAATGGTTTGGGCCGAGGAACTCTTCCATGAAAACCAGCTCTATGTAGAGTATTGCGTATTGTTTGGGAATCGAAGTTTTTATTGAAACTTTGTTGCATTTAATTGCATAATTTTACAGTCGAAATCTTAGGATTTTGGGCCACTGCAGCTACTACAGTGCGCTCCTTGCGTGGTGTTAATATTTTTGGGCGTCCAGATCTGCTTTCACGCTCTAATCTTACCGTATAACTACAGTAATACTACCGTATTACTACAATAATGTAGTAATATAAAAATTACTACTACTATGTTCTAGTATTTAACATGTGCTTGGCAATTAAAACTGAAGTAAGCTTCAACTAGTTTTATGATTGATTTAATATTTATAAAACACGCAAATCTGAATAAAAAAAAGAAAAACTTTCAAGTCCGTTGTACCAAGAAGCTATATCAATTTGTCGTTAGAGTTATAGAAATAAAACAAAGCATTTTTAAAATCAATTTTTAAATATTTACTAAGCACTTCTCGCACACATTCTAATATAAATATTGAGTACATTACAAAGCAAAAAATATTTACAATTTTAGCTTAAAATTAAAACACGTTATTTAACACAATGTTTGTAATTAGAGAAGCTGATATCGGTTTGAATAATAAGCTGCTTACTTGCTCATAACCAAACTTTAATGAGAATATGATGCAATTATACAATTGATGTTGAAAATTCAGCACACATACATATGTCTATTGGCAATGAAATATACGATGAAAAAATAGTTAAATATTAATATTGCAGCAAAATTCAACATATGTTGCTTAATTTTTCTAAAGTTTGTAAAGTGTCTTTTTTTTTAATTGGGTCAATAATATATTGAGTCAATAATGGTTAAGCCAAAGGAGGCCTAACAAATATTATAATCTACATTACTAAAAATCATTTTCTGTTTGTGTTTGTTTGTTTGACTTTTATACAAATCTAAGCGGATTTCGTTCAAAATTGAAACGTGTATTACTTGCATTCTAGATTAGATTTTTGCATACTTAGTTTTAACCACGCCCCCTTTACCGCCCACAAATCAGTAAAAATGCGATATTTCCTTCAGTTTCGATTTTATGAGACTAAAATTTGGTAATTAATTTTGTGTGCTTACGATCGGCAACTGTATTAAAAATGGGAGTGGTTTGAACTTATAGTAGTGGGTCCAGCTAGTATTTAATATAATATATAGTATTGTTGAGCACTTTATAGTCAATTTTTAAAGGATTTTGTTTTTTAGAATGAGAATGTCTCTAAGTACTGCAAAATGAAATAAAACATATATAGCGACTTCAATTTATTTATATAATTTTTAAGCATTTTTAGTACACCATTTTTGGAATGCTACTGGTGACAGCAAGAACTTTTTCTTGCCAGTTTCTACTTACAAGATTTAAAAGAGTAAAATTAATAAGACTGAGCTTGATTTAAAATGAACAGATTTATTATGTCTGATTGACTTCAAGGTCTAGTTGTCAATGATCATCTTAAAAACGAAGACAAATTTAGAAACCAATTTAGAATTGAGACAAACAGACGTGCCTAAACTGCATTTTTTTTTGCATAAGGCTAAGCATAGTGTCGCGATGAGCGGATTTTCCAGCAGCAAGTGCTGCAAGCAAAGCAAAAAAAAAAAAATAAAACAAGTTTGGCTAATGCTGCAATTGTTTGCTGACTGTTAGCAACTTGCGGGTGTTTTGTTTTTTGCGTGTGTCTAAAAAATTAAGTACAAACAATCCCTGTTGGCAATAGAGGTTCCAACAGCTACTTAAAAATGTTTACTCGATCTTTTTCATTTTAACTGATCATCATCGGCTTCTCGTTTATGTGACCAGCAGTAACTAGTCATTTTGATTTTATTTTTACCATCAAAGCGCTTTTCTATAGTAGCGTTTTCTTGGTGAAAGTGTTCTCATTTCACTCGTGTTCGGTATTCTGTTTGCAGAACGTTTATTTGATTGTTAGTAACAAATTCAAACAAAACAGCCAAATTAAACTTACGCGGAGGTTAGTACTAGACATCTGCATGAATTAATTAATTCAATGAATGCACAACTGCATTCATGGCTATTTCTAAGAACTCGTGCATCCCATTGCTTTTGCATTAATGTTGGTGAGAACAGCCACTGAAGCTAAGTTGTGCTTCTTGGGCCTCATCTTCTGACAGACAGCGTTCGTTCTTCCCATACAAAAAGCAACCCAATCTCACTGTTCATTACGAGTGAAAACAAGAAATGAAGAGCCGTTGAGCGACGACTGAAGTGAGGGATGATAAGCAATATATTTTGAACAACCTTCATTCAGGCGACAGAGCTGAGAATTCATGAATTTGTTGGCGAACTTAATTATGTTTGTTGCATTACTTTCGTATAAGAATATTATTTAAGGTGTCTGTTTGTTCGTGAAATTTATATTGGAAACGACTTGGCGCAATGTGCAAAAATTATATTTGAATTGGTTTTAAAATTGGGGATGATGGTTTTCGGTGCAACTTAAGCCAAAAAAAGGAGGAAAGAAACGGCACCTAAAACAAAACTATGCTGAGAAATGGATAGACTTGTAAATATAAAATGCCTGCATACTGAAAAATAAAAAATGTAAGCTAAAAATGAATTCTAGCACTTATTTTTTTGGTGGGGCTATGAATTAATTATATATAAAAAATCATATGCTTGATGTTTTTGTTATATTATGCGCAAAGTATGGAATTTTTTGTATGCTTAAAATATCTTATAACAGTTTAATACAATTTTATTTGGTGGGCTTAAAACACTTTTTATCATGTACATAATTTTTGTCGTAGAGGTTTTAGCAAATACAGATTTTTTTTTAGTCAGAAAAAAGCATGGTGGAATAATAATAAGGTGTTCTTACCATGACATTTTTCGAAATGTTTTTTGACATGCTGCCTTATTTTGTCAAATTTCATATATGGTTTGATGTTTGACTCTCTGAAAATGTCAAAATAAGGCAGCATATTTTTTTCTGATTTTCCGGATGAGAACATCTTATATTTATTCCGACATGCCAAAAAGTATGAACATTTTTTTATAAAGTAATTATTTTTTAAAATCGAAAACCAAAAATTATAAAAAATTTTACCCTAAATACAAAAATATTTATGTTTCACTTTGTTACAAACATAATAAAAAAACCCAAATAAATGTATATATTAGGATCAATATAGATCCATATTCTAGAAGTTTGACGTACATGCCAATTTTAAATATATTGAAATTTTTTTTTTAAAAAAAATAATAAAAATAATTGGAGCTTGCGAAAAAACATAAACCACCTTTTTTGATGTAAAATTTGGTGAAGAATCTGATTATCTGAAGATATTACTGCAGGTATCATATTATTTAAATTTTAAAAGTTTCAACAATGATCTTTCGCGTCATTTAGAAAAAAAAAATTAATAAATAATAATTTGGTCACCCACGACATAACAGAGTTTAAAGCAGTGCATACTATTTATACAACGCGTCGTTAGTTATGAATAAAACGCAAGCAAATTTATATTGTATTGGAAGAATATATTAAATATATATACGCGTATAAAAGACAACCCTAGAATAAATCTTTCAAACAAATTATTATAGATTTTCTTTTGAACAGTTTGGAATTCTTAGTACATTTCTGGATTGATTTTTCAAAATTTGTATTTTTGGGTTTTTGGGAATTTTTTTCATAAAAATACTCAAACTCAATATTTCCAAAATAGTATACTTTTAGCAAAAAAGTTCGTAATGACCAAATTGTTAAACGTAATCGCACCATTTTTTATATCTGAGGTATAGTTTTAGAAAATATTTACATGACATTTCACCGAATTTTTTTAAATTGGGATTTTTTCAATTTTTTTCCAAAAATCATTTCTCTGGTAATTTAAGTCTGATATTCATGTTTGATAACTCATTTTAAAGAAAAATAAAATAAAAAACGAATGGTTTGCCAGTATAAAAAAAAATTTTGAGCTGTATAAAACGTAATTGGGTTTCTTTTTTGGAAAAACAGCACTTTTTTCCAAATGAATCAAATTTTCAATAAAGGGGTCACTACAGGCACGTTTAAATATCACAATTTTTTTATCTGAAAACTTCACAATTTACTTTTTACTTGTAAAGGAACAATCGAGGCCCATACACATTTTGAATTTGTAAAAAAAAATTTGTTCCATACAGCTAAGGGCCACTCTAATATATATCTTCTTATTTTATATATATAAAAATGAATGTATGTATGTATGTGGGTATGTGGGTATGCGTGTATATCACGTATAGACTCCAAAACCACCGAACCAAACTTTATGAAATTTTTAGGGATACTGAAGCAACATTCGGGAAGCGTTCCTGTGAAGTTTGGTGTTGATTGGGCAAGGGGGCGTGGTACCTCCCATACAACCCAAATTGGCTCTATCGCCCACAAATCAAAAAAATTGCTATATATCAGACGGTTTTAATCATATAAAACTTAAATTTAGTAATTTTGTTCAGATGGTTACTTTCGGTGACTGTACAAGAAATGGGCGTGGTCACACTATATATACGCCCACTTTTCAGCAATAATTTTAATTCCTGAGATGTTCAAGTTTTGATAGTGAATCTTGATATGCAGGTGCTATAGGTCCAAGTGGCAGTCACTATGTAAACATAAATGTTGTCACGCCCACTTTTACCGCCCACAAATTAATAAAAAATGCTTTATATCAGACGGCTTTTGCCGTAGAAGACTAAGATTTGGTAATTTAGTTCGTATGGTTACTGTCGGCCAATATACAACTAATGGGCATGGCCGCTCTATATCGACGCCCACTTTATCAAAATCATGCTTATTCCTGAGTTGTACACGTTTTGATAATAAATCTTGGTATGCCGGTTCTATAGGTCCAAGTGGCAGTCACTATGTAAATATAAATGTTGCCCCGCCCACTTTTACCGCCCACAAATCAGTAAAAATTCTTTATATCAGACGGCTTTTGCCGTAGAAGACTAAGACTTGGTAATTTAGTTCGTATGGTTACTGTCGGCCATTGTAAATTTGTTGTTTTTCCGTTAATTCTATATTCGCTGTATGATTTTTACTTATTCTTTTTCATTATCTTATCATTTTCAAAAGTAAGAATAAATTAACCAAGACGTCAGCTTCCAACACTGAGCATTTCAACACATTTCAATTTTACTTTATACAGTGAATCAAAAAAATTTAGGCACAGAGCTATTCTCAAAGTTTGTATCTAAATAACTTTTTCCACCTAACGAAAAAAAATATTATGGCATCATTTAAAAATTGAAAGTTTTTTTTTTATTATTCACTGCAAAAATATTTAATTCTTTTTTTTTGTTTTATGTATAATGTTATGAAAAAACAAAAAAGTCATAATTTAGGCACATGTGTAAAAATTTTAATTTATTTTTGGTTTTCATACATTTAATATTTTGTTAGGCCTCCTTTGGCTTGAATAACTGCCTGTAAAGCCTTTGCATACTCCCAACTAGGTTTGATGTCTGTTCGGGTATATATATGTATCGGGTATATATATATATTTCCCCATTCTTGGCGAAGGGCCTCCTTTAGTGAATCTTTTGATGATATGCGATGCCCCTGAACTTTTTTCTCCAATAATTGCCAAATATGTGTTCAATAGCATTCATATCCGGTGTCTGTGGAGGTGTTTTGAACTGTTTGAAATGGTAAATAAGCCATTCGTGCACAAGGTACGACGAATGTTTCGGGTCGTTATCTTTCTGGAAAAAAAAAGGTTTCCCATTCATGCCCAAGTTTTCAATAATAGGAAACAAATTGTCTTTGAAAATATTCAAATAAGAGCACTTATTCATTTTTTCATCTAGATAAGAAAAGATTTCCCACTCCAGAAGTCGCTATACACCCCACACTATGACATTACCACCGCCGTGTTCGACTGTTTTAATTACGTTTTTTTCTTGGAGCTCATTGGTTGGTTTCCGCCAAACTTGTTGTGCACCATCTGATCCAAAAAGGTTGAACTTCGATTCATCACTAAATATAACACTGTACCAGAATGATTCCGATTTATGTACATGTAGTTTTGCAAACTCCAGCCGCTTTTTCTTATTAATAGCCGAAATAAATGGTTTGGGCCGAGGAACTCTTCCATGAAAACCAGCTCTATGTAGAGTATTGCGTATTGTTTGGGAATCGAAGTTTTTATTGAAACTTTGTTGCATTTAATTGCATAATTTTACAGTCGAAATCTTAGGATTTTGGGCCACTGCAGCTACTACAGTGCGCTCCTTGCGTGGTGTTAATATTTTTGGGCGTCCAGATCTGCTTTCACGCTCTAATTTTACCGTATAACTACAGTAATACTACCGTATTACTACAATAATGTAGTAATATAAAAATTACTACTACTATGTTCTAGTATTTAACATGTGCTTGGCAATTAAAACTGAAGTAAGCTTCAACTAGTTTTATGATTGATTTAATATTTATAAAACACGCAAATCTGAATAAAAAAAAGAAAAACTTTCAAGTCCGTTGTACCAAGAAGCTATATCAATTTGTTGTTAGAGTTATAGAAATAAAACAAAGCATTTTTAAAATCAATTTTTAAATATTTACTAAGCACTTCTCGCACACATTCTAATATAAATATTGAGTACATTACAAAGCAAAAAATATTTACAATTTTAGCTTAAAATTAAAACACGTTATTTAACACAATGTTTGTAATTAGAGAAGCTGATATCGGTTTGAATAATAAGCTGCTTACTTGCTCATAACCAAACTTGAATGAGAATATGATGCAATTATACAATTGATGTTGAAAATTCAGCACACATACATATGTCTATTGGCAATGAAATATACGATGAAAAAATAGTTAAATATTAATATTGCAGCAAAATTCAACATATGTTGCTTAATTTTTCTAAAGTTTGTAAAGTGTCTTTTTTTTTAATTGGGTCAATAATATATTGAGTCAATAATGGTTAAGCCAAAGGAGGCCTAACAAATATTATAATCTACATTACTAAAAATCATTTTCTGTTTGTGTTTGTTTGTTTGACTTTTATACAAATCTAAGCGGATTTCGTTCAAAATTGAAACGTGTATTACTTGCATTCTAGATTAGATTTTTGCATACTTAGTTTTAACCACGCCCCCTTTACCGCCCACAAATCAGTAAAAATGCGATATTTCCTTCAGTTTCGATTTTATGAGACTAAAATTTGGTAATTAATTTTGTGTGCTTACGATCGGCAACTGTATTAAAAATGGGAGTGGTTTGAACTTATAGTAGTGGGTCCAGCTAGTATTTAATATAATATATAGTATTGTTGAGCACTTTATAGTCAATTTTTAAAGAATTTTGTTTTTTAGAATGAGAATGTCTCTAAGTACTGCAAAATGAAATAAAACATATATAGCGACTTCAATTTATTTATATAATTTTTAAGCATTTTTAGTACACCATTTTTGGAATGCTACTGGTGACAGCAAGAACTTTTTCTTGCCAGTTTCTACTTACAAGATTTAAAAGAGTAAAATTAATAAGACTGAGCTTGATTTAAAATGAACAGATTTATTATGTCTGATTGACTTCAAGGTCTAGTTGTCAATGATCATCTTAAAAACGAAGACAAATTTAGAAACCAATTTAGAATTGAGACAAACAGACGTGCCTAAACTGCATTTTTTTTTGCATAAGGCTAAGCATAGTGTCGCGATGAGCGGATTTTCCAGCAGCAAGTGCTGCAAGCAAAGCAAAAAAAAAAAAATAAAACAAGTTTGGCTAATGCTGCAATTGTTTGCTGACTGTTAGCAACTTGCGGGTGTTTTGTTTTTTGCGTGTGTCTAAAAAATTAAGTACAAACAATCCCTGTTGGCAATAGAGGTTCCAACAGCTACTTAAAAATGTTTACTCGATCTTTTTCATTTTAACTGATCATCATCGGCTTCTCGTTTATGTGACCAGCAGTAACTAGTCATTTTGATTTTATTTTTACCATCAAAGCGCTTTTCTATAGTAGCGTTTTCTTGGTGAAAGTGTTCTCATTTCACTCGTGTTCGGTATTCTGTTTGCAGAACGTTTATTTGATTGTTAGTAACAAATTCAAACAAAACAGCCAAATTAAACTTACGCGGAGGTTAGTACTAGACATCTGCATGAATTAATTAACTCAATGAATGCACAACTGCATTCATGGCTATTTCTAAGAACTCGTGCATCCCATTGCTTTTGCATTAATGTTGGTGAGAACAGCCACTGAAGCTAAGTTGTGCTTCTTGGGCCTCATCTTCTGACAGACAGCGTTCGTTCTTCCCATACAAAAAGCAACCTAATCTCACTGTTCATTACGAGTGAAAACAAGAAATGAAGAGCCGTTGAGCGACGACTGAAGTGAGGGATGATAAGCAATATATTTTGAACAACCTTCATTCAGGCGACAGAGCTGAGAATTCATGAATTCGTTGGCGAACTTAATTATGTTTGTTGCATTACTTTCGTATAAGAATATTATTTAAGATGTCTGTTTGTTCGTGAAATTTATATTGGAAACGACTTGGCGCAATGTGCAAAAATTATATTTGAATTGGTTTTAAAATTGGGGATGATGGTTTTCGGTGCAACTTAAGCCAAAAAAAGGAGGAAAGAAACGGCACCTAAAACAAAACTATGCTGAGAAATGGATAGACTTGTAAATATAAAATGCCTGCATACTGAAAAATAAAAAATGTAAGCTAAAAATGAATTCTAGCACTTATTTTTTTGGTGGGGCTATGAATTAATTATATATAAAAAATCATATGCTTGATGTTTTTGTTATATTATGCGCAAAGTATGGAATTTTTTGTATGCTTATCTTATAACAGTTTAATACAATTTTATTTGGTGGGCTTAAAACACTTTTTATCATGTACATAATTTTTGTCGTAGAGGTTTTAGCAAATACAGATTTTTTTTTAGTCAGAAAAAAGCATGGTGGAATAATAATAAGGTGTTCTCTTACCATGACATTTTTCGAAATGTTTTTTGACATGCTGCCTTATTTTGTCAAATTTCATATATGGTTTGATGTTTGACTCTCTGAAAATGTCAAAATAAGGCAGCATATTTTTTTCTGATTTTCTGGATGAGAACATCTTATATTTATTCCGACATGCCAAAAAGTATGAACATTTTTTTATAAAGTAATTATTTTTTAAAATCGAAAACCAAAAATTATAAAAAATTTTACCCTAAATACAAAAATATTTATGTTTCACTTTGTTACAAACATAATAAAAAAACCCAAATAAATGTATATATTAGGATCAATATAGATCCATATTCTAGAAGTTTGACGTACATGCCAATTTTAAATATATTGAAATTTTTTTTTTAAAAAAAATAATAAAAATAATTGGAGCTTGCGAAAAAACATAAACCACCTTTTTTGATGTAAAATTTGGTGAAGAATCTGATTATCTGAAGATATTACTGCAGGTATCATATTATTTAAATTTTAAAAGTTTCAACAATGATCTTTCGCGTCATTTAGAAAAAAAAAATTAATAAATAATAATTTGGTCACCCACGACATAACAGAGTTTAAAGCAGTGCATACTATTTATACAACGCGTCGTTAGTTATGAATAAAACGCAAGCAAATTTATATTGTATTGGAAGAATATATTAAATATATATACGCGTATAAAAGACAACCCTAGAATAAATCTTTCAAACAAATTATTATAGATTTTCTTTTGAACAGTTTGGAATTCTTAGTACATTTCTGGATTGATTTTTCAAAATTTGTATTTTTGGGTTTTTGGGAATTTTTTTCATAAAAATACTCAAACTCAATATTTCCAAAATAGTATACTTTTAGCAAAAAAGTTCGTAATGACCAAATTGTTAAACGTAATCGCACCATTTTTTATATCTGAGGTATAGTTTTAGAAAATATTTACATGACATTTCACCGAATTTTTTTAAATTGGGATTTTTTCAATTTTTTTCCAAAAATCATTTCTCTGGTAATTTAAGTCTGATATTCATGTTTGATAACTCATTTTAAAGAAAAATAAAATAAAAAACGAATGGTTTGCCAGTATAAAAAAAAATTTTGAGCTGTAGAAAACGTAATTGGGTTTCTTTTTTGGAAAAACAGCACTTTTTTCCAAATGAATCAAATTTTCAATAAAGGGGTCACTACAGGCACGTTTAAATATCACAATTTTTTTATCTGAAAACTTCACAATTTACTTTTTACTTGTAAAGGAACAATCGAGGCCCATACACATTTTGAATTTGTAAAAAAAAATTTGTTCCATACAGCTAAGGGCCACTCTAATATATATCTTCTTATTTTATATATATAAAAATGAATGTATGTATGTATGTGGGTATGTGGGTATGTGTGTATATCACGTATAGACTCCAAAACCACCGAACCAAACTTTATGAAATTTTTAGGGATACTGAAGCAACATTCGGGAAGCGTTCCTGTGAAGTTTGGTGTTGATTGGGCAAGGGGGCGTGGTACCTCCCATACAACCCAAATTGGCTCTATCGCCCACAAATCAAAAAAATTGCTATATATCAGACGGTTTTAATCATATAAAACTTAAATTTAGTAATTTTGTTCAGATGGTTACTTTCGGTGACTGTACAAGAAATGGGCGTGGTCACACTATATATACGCCCACTTTTCAGCAATAATTTTAATTCCTGAGATGTTCAAGTTTTGATAGTGAATCTTGATATGCAGGTGCTATAGGTCCAAGTGGCAGTCACTATGTAAACATAAATGTTGTCACGCCCACTTTTACCGCCCACAAATTAATAAAAAATGCTTTATATCAGACGGCTTTTGCCGTAGAAGACTAAGATTTGGTAATTTAGTTCGTATGGTTACTGTCGGCCAATATACAACTAATGGGCATGGCCGCTCTATATCGACGCCCACTTTATCAAAATCATGCTTATTCCTGAGTTGTACACGTTTTGATAATAAATCTTGGTATGCCGGTTCTATAGGTCCAAGTGGCAGTCACTATGTAAATATAAATGTTGCCCCGCCCACTTTTACCGCCCACAAATCAGTAAAAATTCTTTATATCAGACGGCTTTTGCCGTAGAAGACTAAGACTTGGTAATTTAGTTCGTATGGTTACTGTCGGCCATTGTAAATTTGTTGTTTTTCCGTTAATTCTATATTCGCTTTATGATTTTTACTTATTCTTTTTCATTATCTTATCATTTTCAAAAGTAAGAATAAATTAACCAAGACGTCAGCTTCCAACACTGAGCATTTCAACACATTTCAATTTTACTTTATACAGTGAATCAAAAAAATTTAGGCACAGAGCTATTCTCAAAGTTTGTATCTAAATAACTTTTTCCACCTAACGAAAAAAAATATTATGGCATCATTTAAAAATTGAAAGTTTTTTTTTTATTATTCACTGCAAAAATATTTAATTCTTTTTTTTTGTTTTATGTATAATGTTATTAAAAAACAAAAAAGTCATAATTTAGGCACATGTGTAAAAATTTTAATTTATTTTTGGTTTTCATACATTTAATATTTTGTTAGGCCTCCTTTGGCTTGAATAACTGCCTGTAAGCGCCTTTGCATACTCCCAACTAGGTTTGATGTCTGTTCGGGTATATATATGTATCGGGTATATATATATATTTCCCCATTCTTGGCGAAGGGCCTCCTTTAGTGAATCTTTTGATGATATGCGATGCCCCTGAACTTTTTTCTCCAATAATTGCCAAATATGTGTTCAATAGCATTCATATCCGGTGTCTGTGGAGGTGTTTTGAACTGTTTGAAATGGTAAATAAGCCATTCATGCACAAGGTACGACGAATGTTTCGGGTCGTTATCTTGCTGGAAAAAAAAGGTTTCCCATTCATGCCCAAGTTTTCAATAATAGGAAACAAATTGTCTTTGAAAATATTCAAATAAGAGCACTTATTCATTTTTTCATCTAGATAAGAAAAGATTTCCCACTCCAGAAGTCGCTATACACCCCACACTATGACATTACCACCGCCGTGTTCGACTGTTTTAATTACGTTTTTTTCTTGGAGCTCATTGGTTGGTTTCCGCCAAACTTGTTGTGCACCATCTGATCCAAAAAGGTTGAACTTCGATTCATCACTAAATATAACACTGTACCAGAATGATTCCGATTTATGTACATGTAGTTTTGCCGCTTTTTCTTATTAATAGCCGAAATAAATGGTTTGGGCCGAGGAACTCTTCCATGAAAACCAGCTCTATGTAGAGTATTGCGTATTGTTTGGGAATCGAAGTTTTTATTGAAACTTTGTTGCATTGATTTGCATAATTTTACAGTCGAAATCTTAGGATTTTGGGCCACTGCAGCTACTACAGTGCGCTCCTTGCGTGGTGTTAATATTTTTGGGCGTCCAGATCTGCTTTCACGCTCTAATTTTTCCGTATTTATGTAATATGGCAATATTTAAGCTTTAATATATGTATTGTAATAAACTTAAACATTAGTTGTTTAATGTTGATATAATTTTTGTATTACTATTGCAAAATTACAACTTTTATATGAATAATATTCAACAATTTTTGTATGTATATAACAATAATGTAGTATACGTAATATAAAAATTACTACTACTATGTTCTAGTATTTAACATGTGCTTGGCAATTAAAACTGAAGTAAGCTTCAACTAGTTTTATGATTGATTTAATATTTATAAAACACGCAAATCTGAATAAAAAAAAGAAAAACTTTCAAGTCCGTTGTACCAAGAAGCTATATCAATTTGTCGTTAGAGTTATAGAAATAAAACAAAGCATTTTTAAAATCAATTTTTAAATATTTACTAAGCACTTCTCGCACACATTCTAATATAAATATTGAGTACATTACAAAGCAAAAAATATTTACAATTTTAGCTTAAAATTAAAACACGTTATTTAACACAATGTTTGTAATTAGAGAAGCTGATATCGGTTTGAATAATAAGCTGCTTACTTGCTCATAACCAAACTTGAATGAGAATATGATGCAATTATACAATTGATGTTGAAAATTCAGCACACATACATATGTCTATTGGCAATGAAATATACGATGAAAAAATAGTTTAATATTAATATTGCAGCAAAATTCAACATATGTTGCTTAATTTTTCTAAAGTTTGTAAAGTGTCTTTTTTTAATTGGGGCAATAATATATTGGGTCAATAATGGTTAAGCCAAAGGAGGCCTAACAAATATTATAATCTACATTACTAAAAATCATTTTCTGTTTGTGTTTGTTTGTTTGACTTTTATACAAATCTAAACGGATTTCGTTCAAAATTGAAACGTGTATTACTTGCATTCTAGATTAGATTTTTGCATACTTAGTTTTAACCACGCCCCCTTTACCGCCCACAAATCAGTAAAAATGCGATATTTCCTTCAGTTTCGATTTTATGAGACTAAAATTTGGTAATTAATTTTGTGTGCTTACGATCGGCAACTGTATTAAAAATGGGAGTGGTTTGAACTTATAGTAGTGGGTCCAGCTAGTATTTAATATAATATATAGTATTGTTGAGCACTTTATAGTCAATTTTTAAAGAATTTTGTTTTTTAGAATGAGAATGTCTCTAAGTACTGCAAAATGAAATAAAACATATATACCGACTTCAATTTATTTATATAATTTTTAAGCATTTTTAGTACACCATTTTTGGAATGCTACTGGTGACAGCAAGAACTTTTTCTTGCCAGTTTCTACTTACAAGATTTAAAAGAGTAAAATTAATAAGACTGAGCTTGATTTAAAATGAACAGATTTATTATGTCTGATTGACTTCAAGGTCTAGTTGTCAATGATCATCTTAAAAACGAAGACAAATTTAGAAACCAATTTAGAATTGAGACAAACAGACGTGCCTAAACTACATTTTTTTTTGCATAAGGCTAAGCATACTGTCGCGATGAGCGGATTTTCCAGCAGCAAGTGCTGCAAGCAAAGCAAAAAAAAGAAATAAAACAAGTTTGGCTAATGCTGCAATTGTTTGCTTACTGTTAGCAACTTGCGGGTGTTTTGTTTTTTGCGTGTGTCTAAAAAATTAAGTACAAACAATCCCTGTTGGCAATAGAGGTTCCAACAGCTACTTAAAAATGTTTACTCGATCTTTTTCATTTTAACTGATCATCATCGGCTTCTCGTTTATGTGACCAGCAGTAACTAGTCATTTTGATTTTATTTTTACCATCAAAGCGCTTTTCTATAGTAGCGTTTTCTTGGTGAAAGTGTTCTCATTTCACTCGTGTTCGGTATTCTGTTTGCAGAACGTTTATTTTATTTTTTAGATTTTTTATTTTATTTATTTAGGATTGTGGTGTACCATAAGACTTAGTCTTTTTTAGTACTACGTGATTACTTATCACTATTACATAAATTGATTTGATTTAAAACTAAAAATAAATTTAAATCTGCATTTAAAAGAGATATAATTTAGATTAATATAAATAATAATGTGACTTAATTAATTATTAACATACAATTTCCTGAAATATATATTGACTTATAGAATACACATTGGATAATAAGTAAAGTAAAGGAAACAGAGCAAGTTGAGTTCCAGAGAGAGATAGTGTTAAGACTCAGAGTCATAGATATATTAAAAAGTAAGGAGTTAGAGTAGAGAGGAGGAAAAGATTATTGATTTAGTGTGCTATAATATTCAAATATGGCATGTTTAAAGGTGGCTCGTGAAGTTATCCTTTTTAAGTAGCTCGGTAATGCATTCCACATTCTAATGGCGCTGATGAAAAAGAACCTACTGCTGTTCAGATAGTTAAATCTAGGAACAATTAAGCTAGTTGACCGCTGGGACTGAAGAAACTGAAGATGTACAAAAAGGTACTCAGGCTTTTGAGTATACAAAATTGAATGCAGAAATATAATGTTGCGAATTTTTAAATATTCAGTTATTCCACACCCCAGAATTTCTTTACTTCTATGTGAAATATGGTCAAATCGATTAATGCCATATACATATCTAGCCGCACTATTGAAAGCTACCAAAAGTTTATGATGTGATTGCGAGTCAAGCTGACTATATACAATTCCAGAATATGTTATTTGCGGCACAATTAATTGCACAACTAATCTGCGTCGAGTCTCGATAGGCGTAAAGTTTTGGGAAGCTCGTAAGTAACGTAGAGTGCCATATATTTTACCTATTGTGGCGTTGATATGATCAGTACAAGTTAATTTTGAGTTGATTATAAAACCTAAGTTCTTAGCTTTATGGACAACATCAAGCTGCTTATCACCAATAAAAAGCGGAGGTATATCAATGAACCAGGAATCACTTCTTGCAATCGGCAGAACTTTAGTTTTAAGGGGGTTTATGGTAAGCAAGTTCGCAACAGCCCAGTTATTCACCAAGGTCAAATCAGAGTTCATCCTATAGGCTAAGTCTTCTAGAAGTCCAGTAGGCCTTGAGATATATAGTTGGATGTCATCAGCATAGGCATGTGCATTTGCATATTTGCAGACAGAAAAGACATCGTTAATGAATACAGAGAATAGGAGTGGACCCAAAATTGATCCTTGAGGCACTCCACTTTTAACTGCTTTAAGAGATGAATAGGCATTACCAATTTTTACCTGTTGCATTCTTCCTTCAAGGTAGCTTGAAACCAAGTTAACTGCAGGAGAACTAAACTTGAAAAGATTTTTTAGCTTATAGCATAGGAGCATATGGTTGACGGAATCAAACGCTTTAGAAAAGTCAACAAGACATAATAACGTCAAAAAGTTTTGGTCATAAGGGATTCTAACATCTTCAAGAATTTTAGCAATGGCCGTATTACAACTATGACCAGCCCTAAAACCAGACTGTAAAGGAGATAATAGCTTATTCATACCAAGATATTCAATGATTTGGTTAGCCATGATGCGTTCGAGGACCTTGCCCATTGCAGGTAGAATACTTATAGGTCTGTAGTCGTTGGGTTCATAAGCAGAAGCTGATTTTGCTACAGGCAAAACAATGGCCGTCTTCCATGCTTCAGGAAACTGGGAACTAGTAAGGCAATGGTTTATAACATGGGTTAACGAAGGCAGAATAAAAGGTAACACTAACTTGATAAATCTGATGGGCAAACCATCAACTCCGACAGCATTAGAACTTATTCTCATTAAGCATTTGGTCACATAGTCTTCACTAACAGAAGTAAACTCAAACGCAGCAAACCGAAAGTTTCTATTCAGCACAGGTAATTCAGCACTGTTTATATCATTTGAACTACTAGGGCCTCCACTTGCCAAAAAAAAGTTATTTAGGTCTTCTGGTTTTAAGCCGCATTCAGTTGAATTTTTGCTAAAAACTCTGTATCGCTTTATGTTTTCCCATAACTGCTTTGAACTTTGGTTTGGGTTTAGTTTAGAGAAAAAAAAGTTTCTTTTGGAATGTTTAATGAGAGTATTAGCACCATTGCGAGCTATTCTAAATTTATCCCAGTTGTCACTAGAGGGGCACACTTTCCATTTCGAGTGGAGTTTATTTCTAATCCTAATTGCTACTTGAATACGATTTGTGAACCAAGGACAACAATTATTCGAGACTAACACAGAACGTAAAGGAACATGGCGAGCAAACAACAAACGTAGTTTATCCAAGATTGTCTTCAGTTTATCATCAACTGAGTTATATAACCAACAGTCGTTCCATCTCACATCAGATAAGTCTTCAAATAAGGCAGCAAGGTTAATAGACTTAAAGTCATAATAGGAAAAACTAAAAGGAACATTTCTACCAAAGCTAATATTTAGGGAACAGAAAAGCAAATCATGATCTGACAAAAAAGTTATTTGGTCAAATTTAAGGAGCAGAGAAATATCCGACACTAAGCAAACATCGAGTAAACTAGGTTGACAGTTATGCATATATCGAGTGGGAATGCAATTATTAACAATATCTAGTCCACACAAAGAGGACTGGTAATAAAAACTATCAGCAGCAGAGTCATTACATAACAGATTTACATTAAAATCACCACAAACAAACAAGAAATCATAATCAGTTATTTTATTAGATAAATCATTGAAATATGTTTCAAGACTAAGACAGCGGTGAGGACTATATACACACGATACTAGGATTTTAGCATTATTATCAAAAATTTCAACATTCAGAATTTCGCAGACATCATTACTCTTGTTGACAAATTTCACATTAAGATTTGACTTACAATATACAGCTACACCACCACCTCTTCTACCATACCTATCGTTACGGAAAAGTTTAAAACCATTAAGTTCATAGTAAGAGTCAGGTATTTCACTCTTAAACCATGTTTCGGCAACACAAATAACATCCACAGACGAGTTTTCAAAAATATATCTGGCATAATCTAACTTAAAACCATTTAAACTTCTAGAATTAAAGTAGACAACATTAAAACCAGTACGCTGCTTACATAAAACATTAATAAGGGCTTTATAATTATCAACAGCACCATTAGATACTCCATCAAGATTCATAATAACAAAAATACCACGAACCACCAACAACCATAAAATATTTGATATTGCACAGAAATATGTTAACTCGTACAATAAAAGAACAACAAGGAAATTTTAAGAGAATAATAGAGTTGGATAGAAAATAGCATAAGAATAGAAAATGAAGAGAAGTATACAAAAATAACAAACATAGCATAATTAAAATAAATACAGGTTTTTAATAAAATAAACAGCTCATCTCAGAGTTCCGGCAATGCAGTCCACGCTCTCAATGTTTTGCACCAATTTAGATTCACCATTCCAAACAGCTCTCACAAATACTCTCCCACGCAGTGTGAAGACAGCAGCAAGTTTTTTCTCCCTCTTCAACTGACTCGCATGCAGCATAATTTCACGGTTTGCTTTGGTCAAACTTTCATTGAAATATACTTTTCCCTCTCCCCCACATCCAATGTCGCTAAGTATGAGTGGTCGCTTATTTGCTCTACGAAATGCAGCAATGGCCTTAAAAAAACAGCTGCGATCATAAGTTGACTTCAGTTTTGCTATGATCACTGCATTCTTTGCGTTGTTGTTGTTGCGTACTCTAAAAATATTGCGCAGCTTAAGAGAGTCACATTTTATTAGAGAACAGACTCTGGCAAACATGCTATTTAGATTTTCATTAGCTGCAGAGGGAATTCCATGGATTACGACATCACTAGCAACTGCATCACTCTCATACACTTGTAGTTGGGTTTTCAGCTCTCTTATTTCATTCTCCAGATTAAGGGAGTGGGAAGATTCCATTACTCCAGAAGACTTGCATGCATCTAGTTGCCTTTTCACCTCACTCATCTCTTCTTTTATTGTGCTTAGTTCAGCATGTGCAGATTCAATGATTGAGACTCTTTCAACCAGATTACGGATGGTGGTTCTCATATTTGATAGCTCTGCCGAGACTTCACCTATCCTTTGCATAACCCTCTCCTCCGATGTTTCTATAGCTCCAGTAAGTTGCTCCTCTATACTCTCACGCATATAATTAAGTTGAACACTTAAATTTTCGTCCGCAAGATGTGTAGTCGAAGCCGATGAGTCACTCGTTCTGCACGTACTAAGAGGAGTTGCCGGGGCTGTAGCTTTGCGGCTGTTTGTAGCACTTCTCGTGTTTTTTGTTATTGAAGACATCATCGTTTAAGTTAAAATTTGAAATATGTTTAAGCTTTTAGCAAGCAGATATTAATATTCTCGCAAAGACAATTACACGAATCAAAAAGGCCCCGATTTCAGCACGTTAGGTGAATTAAATCGAATTTAAAAAGCGAATATCTTAATTGTTTTGCGTTAATTAAGCCGGAACCAAATGACGCACGTCTACTCGTTGCACATACTTTTTCACAATTTGATTGTTAGTAACAAATTCAAACAAAACAGCCAAATTAAACTTACGCGGAGGTTAGTACTAGACATCTGCATGAATTAATTAATTCAATGAATGCACAACTGCATTCATGGCTATTTCTAAGAACTCGTGCATCCCATTGCTTTTGCATTAATGTTGGTGAGAACAGCCACTGAAGCTAAGTTGTGCTTCTTGGGCCTCATCTTCTGACAGACAGCGTTCGTTCTTCCCATACAAAAAGCAACCCAATCTCACTGTTCATTACGAGTGAAAACAAGAAATGAAGAGCCGTTGAGCGACGACTGAAGTGAGGGATGATAAGCAATATATTTTGAACAACCTTCATTCAGGCGACAGAGCTGAGAATTCATGAATTCGTTGGCGAACTTAATTATGTTTGTTGCATTACTTTCGTATAAGAATATTATTTAAAATGTCTGTTTGTTCGTGAAATTTATATTGGAAACGACTTGGCGCAATGTGCAAAAATTATATTTGAATTGGTTTTAAAATTGGGGATGATGGTTTTCGGTGCAACTTAAGCCAAAAAAAGGAGGAAAGAAACGGCACCTAAAACAAAACTATGCTGAGAAATGGATAGACTTGTAAATATAAAATGCCTGCATACTGAAAAATAAAAAATGTAAGCTAAAAATGAATTCTAGCACTTATTTTTTTGGTGGGGCTATGAATTAATTATATATAAAAAATCATATGCTTGATGTTTTTGTTATATTATGCGCAAAGTATGGAATTTTTTGTATGCTTAAAATATCTTATAACAGTTTAATACAATTTTATTTGGTGGGCTTAAAACACTTTTTATCATGTACATAATTTTTGTCGTAGAGGTTTTTGCAAATACAGATTTTTTTTTAGTCAGAAAAAAGCATGGTGGAATAATAATAAGGTGTTCTCTTACCATGACATTTTTCGAAATGTTTTTTGACATGCTGCCTTATTTTGTCAAATTTCATATATGGTTTGATGTTTGACTCTCTGAAAATGTCAAAATAAGGCAGCATATTTTTTTCTGATTTTCCGGATGAGAACATCTTATATTTATTCCGACATGCCAAAAAGTATGAACATTTTTTTATAAAGTAATTATTTTTTAAAATCGAAAACCAAAAATTATAAAAAATTTTACCCTAAATACAAAAATATTTATGTTTCACTTTGTTACAAACATAATAAAAAAACCCAAATAAATGTATATATTAGGATCAATATAGATCCATATTCTAGAAGTTTGACGTACATGCCAATTTTAAATATATTGAAATTTTTTTTTTAAAAAAAATAAAAATAATTGGAGCTTGCGAAAAAACATAAACCACCTTTTTTGATGTAAAATTTGGTGAAGAATCTGATTATCTGAAGATATTACTGCAGGTATCATATTATTTAAATTTTAAAAGTTTCAACAATGATCTTTCGCGTCATTTAGAAAAAAAAAATTAATAAATAATAATTTGGTCACCCACGACATAACAGAGTTTAAAGCAGTACATACTATTTATACAACGCGTCGTTAGTTATGAATAAAACGCAAGCAAATTTATATTGTACTAGCTTATACCCGGCGCGCTTCGCTGCGCTCAGCGCTTATCCCCTAAAAGAGGGTGTAGCTTTAGTGTAGCCATACTTTTATTGTAAGTTCGTACCGAGTTTTATTGATGTGTGACTTATTTCGAAAACTATACCGAATATATGGGGTGCTGAAAAAGTGCCACGCCCTTCGTCCAACGCCCATAAAATGTTACCAGTGGAACGGCATGTGTAAATTGAGGTAGAATACTGAATTCCGAGGCTGTGCGACCTACGAAAAAAAACTAAAACTGTTCGATATCGAAAATTTTAGGTGTATTTAAGGTGCCTTTTACGATCGGCACCAGACTTCATAGGAACCCTCTCAAGGCTTTGGTGTAAAAATTGGCTTAGCGGTGTCGGAATCTTTACGTGATGTACACATATACCCACATACGTATATACATTAAGTCGCCTCACGTTCCTTAGAAAAAAAAGTTGCTTAGTCTGGTTCTTCAAAATAATCCATGGCTTATGTTACGATGATCCCCAAAAAATTTCGACTAAAAATATTGCCTGGTATGGTAGTTAAAAAAAAAAAACAAACGGTCAGAAATAAGAGTAATAAAAAGTTCTTTTGCATCAAAAAATCTTAATTTTGTTCCGTTGCGCCAAAGAGAGTGCGGATTTTTATGGATTGTTTTAACTTTTTTCATATTATTTTCACTAAAATTGAATTTTATTTTTTCCCATACTACTTTTAGTCAAATAAATTGTAAAATATAAAAAATGTGTACATTTTTTTGTAATTTCATTTACTTTAATTCTTCACATTACACTATATTTTATCATCAATAGATAATTTATTTGACCAAAAGTAACATGGCAAGAAAGAAAAAATTTTAATTTGAATTTCAGTGAAAATAATATTAAAAAAAAGTTAAAAAATTAATGAAAATCCGCATTACCTCTGATCCGACTGAAAAAATTAAAAACTGATTGGTGCAGATTACTATTAAGTCTGACCGTTTGTTATTAAGAACATAAGAAGATCGGTCAATGTCCTTTCTAGGGCCGAAATGGGCATTTCGTTTTTGTTTTTTTTTTTTATTTCAAACTATCAAACTATGTGAGGAGCCTTAGTATACAAACATACATATTTTACTGATAGATAGATGAGCAGAAAAGGAAGGCATGGCAACATTTATATAGATAATGACCGCCACTTGGTCCCATTGCACCTACATATCAAGTTTTACTATCAAAACATGTACAGCTCAGAAATTACAATGATTTCTAAAAAGTCGGCGTAGATAAAGTGCGACACGCCCATTTTTTTAAGGATTCTGACAGTAACCATATGAACTAATCTACTAAATTTTATTCTTTTACTGTAAATTTTGATTTATATACTTTTACGGATTTGTGGGTGTGACACTTTTACGTTCACATCTCAGGAATTAAAATTATTTCTAACCTATAGCCCTGGCAGCTAGTGCTTACTTAGTTATAGTTTTTAAATTGTAACTAACTATAATACAAAATAAATAAATAAATTAAATAAAATTATTGCTGAAGAGTGGGCACAGATATAGTGCTAACATGCACATTTTTTGCAAAGCTGTCGAGAGTAAGCGTATGAACTTAATTACCAAATCTTAGTATTTAACGATGAGAATCCTCTGATTTATAGAAGTTCTATTGATTTGTGGGTAAAAAAAGTGGCGGCCGTGGCGTAGTGGGTAGAGTGTGTGGTCCATATGGGAGAGAACCCTGGTTCGAATTCCACCTGACACAGAAAGTTTTTTCAATTGAATTAATTTTTCAGTTCGGCCGTCACCTCTCTGCTGACAATGGCAAACCTCAGAGAGTAAAAACTGCCATGAAAAGCTTCTTGAGAACATAAGCCGTTCGGAGTCGGCATAAGACTTGTAGGTCCAGTTCTCGATCATTTGTGTTCAAACATTCCACCACACGCACAACACATTCATCATAAGAAGCTCGGTCAAAGTCCTTTCAAGGGCTGAAATTGGCCATTTCGCGTTGTTGTTTTTTTATTTGCGAGTGGTACAAGTTGGCGTGGCAAATTTTATATATATATATATACTGACCGCCACTTAGAGCACCTGCATATGAAGTGTTACTATCAAATCGCGTACAACGCAGGAAAAAGCATGATTTCGAAAAAGTGGGCGTAGAGATACAGTTACCTTATGTACAAAATTACCAATTCTTAGTCTTCTACGGTAAAAGCCGTCCAATATAAAGCATTTTTACTGATTTGTGGGCGTTAAAAGTGGACGGGACAACATTTGTATATACATATATGTATAGTGACTGTCACTTGGATCCATAGCACCTGCATACTAAGATTCCCTAACAAAATCGTGTACAACTCAGGAATAAGCATGATTTCGAGAAAGTAGGCGTAGATATAGTGCGGCCATGCCCATTTTTTGTGCATTGGCAGACAGTAATCAAATAAACTAAATTAACAAATTCTAGTCTTCTACAGCAAAATCCATCTGATATAAAGCGTTTTTACTGATTTGTGGGCGTTTAAAGTAGGCGTGACAATATTTATATATACATAGTGACTGCCACTTGGATCCATAGTACCTGCACACTAAGATTCACTGTCAAAACGTGTACAGCTCAGAAATTAGCATGATTTCGATAAAGTGGGCGTATATATAGTGCGGCCATGCCCAATTTTTGTACACTTGGCTGACAGTAATCATTTAAACTAAATTACCAAATCTTAGTCTTCTAGGGCAAAAGCCGTCTGATATAAAGCATTTTTACTGATTTGTGGGCGGTAAAAGTGGGCGTGACAATATTTATATTTACATAGTGACTGTCACTTGGACCCATAGCACCTGCATACCAAGATTGACTATCAAAACGTGTACAACTCAGGAATAAGCAAGATTTAGATAAAGTGGGCGTAGATATAGAGCGGCCATGCCCATTTTATCTACACTGGCCGACAGTCACCATACGAACTAAATTACCAAATCTTAGTCTTCTACGGCAAAAGCCGTCTGATATAAAGCATTTTTAAAAATTTGTGGGCGGTAAAAGTGGGCGTGACAATATTTATATTAACATATGACTGAAATTTGGGCCTATTGCACCTGAACACCAAGATTCACTATGAAAACGTGTACAACTCAGGAATAAGAATGATTCGATAAAGTGGGCGTAGATATAGAGCGGCCATGCCCATTTTTTCTACATTGGCCGAGAGTAATCATATAAACTAAATTATCAAATATTAGTCTTCTACAGCAAATCTGTCTGATATAAAGCATTTTTACTGATTTGTGGGCGGTAAAAGTGGGCGTGACAACGTTTATCTATATATATAAAAATGGATGTATGTATGTGGGTATGTGGGTATGTGGGTATGTGGGTATGTGGATATGTGTGTATATCACGTATAGACTCCAAAACCACCGAACCAAACTTTATGAAATTTTTAGGGATACTGAAGCAACATTCGGGAAGTGTTCCTGTGAAGTTTGGTGTTGATTGGACAAGGGGGCGTGGTACCTCCCGTACAACCCAAATTGGCTCTATCGCCCACAAACCAAAAAAAAATGCTATATATCAGACGGTTTTAATCATATAAAACAAAGATTTGGTAATTTTGTTCAGATAGTTACTTTCGGTGACTGTACAAAAAATGGGCGTGGTCACACTATATCTACGCCCATTTTTCAGCAATCATTTTAATTCCTGAGATGTTCAAGTTTTGATATTGAATCTTGGTACGAAGGTGGTATGGATACAAGTGGCAGTCACTATGTAAATATAAACGTTGTCACGCCCACTTTTACCGCCCACAAATCAGTAAAAATGCTTTATATCAGACAGATTTTGCTGTAGAAGACTAATATTTGATAATTTAGTTTATATGATTACTCTCGGCCAATGTAGAAAAAATGGGCATGGCCGCTCTATATCTACGCCCACTTTATCGAATCATTCTTATTCCTGAGTTGTACACGTTTTCATAGTGAATCTTGGTGTTCAGGTGCAATAGGCCCAAATTTCAGTCATATGTTAATATAAATATTGTCACGCCCACTTTTACCGCCCACAAATTTTTAAAAATGCTTTATATCAGACGGCTTTTGCCGTAGAAGACTAAGATTTGGTAATTTAGTTCGTATGGTGACTGTCGGCCAGTGTAGATAAAATGGGCATGGCCGCTCTATATCTACGCCCACTTTATCTAAATCTTGCTTATTCCTGAGTTGTACACGTTTTGATAGTCAATCTTGGTATGCAGGTGCTATGGGTCCAAGTGACAGTCACTATGTAAATATAAATATTGTCACGCCCACTTTTACCGCCCACAAATCAGTAAAAATGCTTTATATCAGACGGCTTTTGCCCTAGAAGACTAAGATTTGGTAATTTAGTTTAAATGATTACTGTCAGCCAAGTGTACAAAAATTGGGCATGGCCGCACTATATATACGCCCACTTTATCGAAATCATGCTAATTTCTGAGCTGTACACGTTTTGACAGTGAATCTTAGTGTGCAGGTACTATGGATCCAAGTGGCAGTCACTATGTATATATAAATATTGTCACGCCTACTTTAAACGCCCACAAATCAGTAAAAACGCTTTATATCAGATGGATTTTGCTGTAGAAGACTAGAATTTGTTAATTTAGTTTATTTGATTACTGTCTGCCAATGCACAAAAAATGGGCATGGCCGCACTATATCTACGCCTACTTTCTCGAAATCATGCTTATTCCTGAGTTGTACACGATTTTGTTAGGGAATCTTAGTATGCAGGTGCTATGGATCCAAGTGACAGTCACTATACATATATGTATATACAAATGTTGTCCCGTCCACTTTTAACGCCCACAAATCAGTAAAAATGCTTTATATTGGACGGCTTTTACCGTAGAAGACTAAGAATTGGTAATTTTGTACATAAGGTAACTGTATCTCTACGCCCACTTTTTCGAAATCATGCTTTTTCCTGCGTTGTACGCGATTTGATAGTAACACTTCATATGCAGGTGCTCTAAGTGGCGGTCAGTATATATATATATATAAAATTTGCCACGCCAACTTGTACCACTCGCAAATAAAAAAACAACAACGCGAAATGGCCAATTTCAGCCCTTGAAAGGACTTTGACCGAGCTTCTTATGATGAATGTGTTGTGCGTGTGGTGGAATGTTTGAACACAAATGATCGAGAACTGGACCTACAAGTCTTATGCCGACTCCGAACGGCTTATGTTCTCAAGAAGCTTTTCATGGCAGTTTTTACTCTCTGAGGTTTGCCATTGTCAGCAGAGAGGTGACGGCCGAACTGAAAAATTAATTCAATTGAAAAAACTTTCTGTGTCAGGTGGAATTCGAACCAGGGTTCTCTCCCATATGGACCACACACTCTACCCACTACGCCACGGCCGCCACTTTTTTTACCCACAAATCAATAGAACTTCTATAAATCAGAGGATTCTCATCGTTAAATACTAAGATTTGGTAATTAAGTTCATACGCTTACTCTCGACAGCTTTGCAAAAAATGTGCATGTTAGCACTATATCTGTGCCCACTCTTCAGCAATAATTTTATTTAATTTATTTATTTATTTTGTATTATAGTTAGTTACAATTTAAAAACTATAACTAAGTAAGCACTAGCTGCCAGGGCTATAGGTTAGAAATAATTTTAATTCCTGAGATGTGAACGTAAAAGTGTCACACCCACAAATCCGTAAAAGTATATAAATCAAAATTTACAGTAAAAGAATAAAATTTAGTAGATTAGTTCATATGGTTACTGTCAGAATCCTTAAAAAAATGGGCGTGTCGCACTTTATCTACGCCGACTTTTTAGAAATCATTGTAATTTCTGAGCTGTACATGTTTTGATAGTAAAACTTGATATGTAGGTGCAATGGGACCAAGTGGCGGTCATTATCTATATAAATGTTGCCATGCCTTCCTTTTCTGCTCATCTATCTATCAGTAAAATATGTATGTTTGTATACTAAGGCTCCTCACATAGTTTGATAGTTTGAAATAAAAAAAAAAAACAAAAACGAAATGCCCATTTCGGCCCTAGAAAGGACATTGACCGATCTTCTTATGTTCTTAATAACAAACGGTCAGACTTAATAGTAATCTGCACCAATCAGTTTTTAATTTTTTCAGTCGGATCAGAGGTAATGCGGATTTTCATTAATTTTTTAACTTTTTTTTAATATTATTTTCACTGAAATTCAAATTAAAATTTTTTCTTTCTTGCCATGTTACTTTTGGTCAAATAAATTATCTATTGATGATAAAATATAGTGTAATGTGAAGAATTAAAGTAAATGAAATTACAAAAAAATGTACACATTTTTTATATTTTACAATTTATTTGACTAAAAGTAGTATGGGAAAAAATAAAATTCAATTTTAGTGAAAATAATATGAAAAAAGTTAAAACAATCCATAAAAATCCGCACTCTCTTTGGCGCAACGGAACAAAATTAAGATTTTTTGATGCAAAAGAACTTTTTATTACTCTTATTTCTGACCGTTTGTTTTTTTTTTTTAACTACCATACCAGGCAATATTTTTAGTCGAAATTTTTTGGGGATCATCGTAACATAAGCCATGGATTATTTTGAAGAACCAGACTAAGCAACTTTTTTTTCTAAGGAACGTGAGGCGACTTAATGTATATACGTATGTGGGTATATGTGTACATCACGTAAAGATTCCGACACCGCTAAGCCAATTTTTACACCAAAGCCTTGAGAGGGTTCCTATGAAGTCTGGTGCCGATCGTAAAAGGCACCTTAAATACACCTAAAATTTTCGATATCGAACAGTTTTAGTTTTTTTTCGTAGGTCGCACAGCCTCGGAATTCAGTATTCTACCTCAATTTACACATGCCGTTCCACTGGTAACATTTTATGGGCGTTGGACGAAGGGCGTGGCACTTTTTCAGCACCCCATATATTCGGTATAGTTTTCGAAATAAGTCACACATCAATAAAACTCGGTACGAACTTACAATAAAAGTATGGCTACACTAAAGCTACACCCTCTTTTAGGGGATAAGCGCTGAGCGCAGCGAAGCGCGCCGGGTATAAGCTAGTATTTACATAGTGACTGCCACTTGTATCCATACCACCTTCGTACCAAGATTCAATATCAAAACTTGAACATCTCAGGAATTAAAATGATTGCTGAAAAATGGGCGTAGATATAGTGTGACCACGCCCATTTTTTGTACAGTCACCGAAAGTAACTATCTGAACAAAATTACCAAATCTTTGTTTTATATGATTAAAACCGTCTGATATATAGCATTTTTTTTTGGTTTGTGGGCGATAGAGCCAATTTGGGTTGTACGGGAGGTACCACGCCCCCTTGTCCAATCAACACCAAACTTCACAGGAACACTTCCCGAATGTTGCTTCAGTATCCCTAAAAATTTCATAAAGTTTGGTTCGGTGGTTTTGGAGTCTATACGTGATATACACACATATCCACATACCCACATACCCACATACCCACATACCCACATACATACATCCATTTTTATATATATAGATTGGAAGAATATATTAAATATATATAGATTTTCTTTTGAACAGTTTGGAATTCTTAGTACATTTCTGGATTGATTTTTCAAAATTTGTATTTTTGGGTTTTTGGGAATTTTTTTCATAAAAATACTCAAACTCAATATTTCCAAAATAGTATACTTTTAGCAAAAAAGTTCGTAATGACCAAATTGTTAAACGTAATCGCACCATTTTTTTATATCTGAGGTATAGTTTTAGAAAATATTTACATGACATTTCACCGAATTTTTTTAAATTGGGATTTTTTCAATTTTTTTCCAAAAATCATTTCTCTGGTAATTTAAGTCTGATATTCATGTTTGATAACTCATTTTAAAGAAAAATAAAATAAAAAACGAATGGTTTGCCAGTATAAAAAAAAATTTTGAGCTGTAGAAATCGTGATTGGGTTTCTTTTTTGGAAAAACAGCACTTTTTTTCACTACAGGCACGTTTAAATATCACAATTTTTTTATCTGAAAACTTCACAATTTACTTTTTACTTGTAAAGGAACAATCGAGGCCCATACACATTTTGAATTTGTAAAAAAAAATTTGTTCCATACAGCTAAGGGCCACTCTAATATACCTCAGGGAAATAAGTATATGTGCATTTTTGTTTTTATCGGTATCTTCTCTCTTTGTAACGGCAAATTTTTTGGGTACGCAAGTTCTTTTTTGTTAAATGTAATGTCTCTTTGCCCTAGGCAAAAGCCTTCCTTATTCTTCATATTGAGTACCGTTATCATCAAATCGTGTTCAGACTCGTGATTTGCTTAGGAAATAAGTATATGTGCAAACACAGATCAGTATGGATTTGAGTGTGAACGAGTTTAGTAAAGTGAAGGGGTCATATTTTTTTAATTAAAAGCATGTAAGTAAAAGAAGTGTTTACACTTGTAAAATATAATATTGACACCAAATGTGGTATTTGTATTAGAATGCCACGTGCAAATCATTTGTCAGAGGAAGAGCGCGGATTGATAAAGGGTTTACATGAAACCGGTACAAAAATTGCCGATATCGCTTCCAGAGTAAATCGACACAGAAATACGATTTCAAATTTCCTAAAAAATCCGGATGGTTATGGCGAGACTAAGCGCTGTGGCAGACCGACTACTATCGATGAACGGTGCAAGCGCGAAATACGTCGATTAGCAGTCCAAAAAGACATGTCTTGCATGGAGATCAAATGTCATTTGAAACTAGCCGTATCAAGAAGAAGAGTCCATTAAGTCTTGACCGAAAATAAAGTGATCAAATATGATTCCCGAAAGCCTGTACCTTAATTATTGAAACGCCACATAAACGCTCGTTTGGCATTTGCAGAAAAAGTTAAATTTTGGGACGATGAATTCCAAAAAATATTTTTTTCTGACGAAAAGATGTTCAATTTGGACGGCCCTGATGGCTGTCACAAGTACTGGCGCGATGTAAGGCAATCCCGCCAAACTCGTCATAAGCGAAATCATGGTGGCGGATCGCTGATGGTTTGGGCTGCTTTTGGGTATGCTGGAAAGTCACCGCTTTGCTTCATTCCAACCAAAACTAATGCGGACATTTATGTACAATTGTTGGATGAAGTGCTCATAGAATTTGCTGGGGACCTGTATGTAGATGATTGGATCTTCCAGCAGGACAATGCACCTATTCACACAGCGCGCACTACGAAGGAGTTATTTACATCCAGGAGCATACCAGTTTTGGAGTGGCCAGCAATCAGTCCGGACCTAAACCCCATCGAGGACCTCTGGGGGATACTTTCGAACAAAATTTATAAGAACGGCTGTCAGTTTGAGACCATAAAACAGCTGAAAGAGGCTTTACTTTGCGAGTGGAGCCAAATAAGCCCGTTAACTTTAAAGAAATTGGTTGACTCTATGCCAAATAGAGTTACTCAAGTGTTTATAAAAAAAGGAAAACATATTGATTACTAACAATAAAAAAAAAATGGTTGGGTAGAATGTAATTGAATAAATGTCTATATGCACATATACTTATTTCCTAAGAGGCATTAATATTTAGTTGCCTATTTTTCTTGTTGTAAGCATATTGAAAAGAAGTTGTTTAGTTTTATGTTACTATTCATTAATACTACTATATATTAAAAAATAAAATGAATTCCAATGGTTTCCGTTGTTTTATTTCAAATTAAGCTGATGCACATATACTTATTTCCCTGAGGTATATCTTCTTATTTTATATATATTAAAATGAATGTATGTATGTGGGTATGTGTGTATATCACGTATAGACTCCAAAACCACCGAACCAAACTTTATGAAATTTTTAGGGATACTGAAGCAACATTCGGGAAGTGTTCCTGTGAAGTTTGGTGTTGATTGGGCAAGGGGGCGTGGTACCTCCCATACAACCCAAATTGGCTCTATCGCCCACAAATCAAAAAAATTGCTATATATCAGACGGTTTTAATCATATAAAACTTAAATTTAGTAATTTTGTTCAGATGGTTACTTTCGGTGACTGTACAAGAAATGGGCGTGGTCACACTATATATACGCCCACTTTTCAGCAATAATTTTAATTCCTGAGATGTTCAAGTTTTGATAGTAAATCTTGATATGCAGGTGCTATAGGTCCAAGTGGCAGTCACTATGTAAACATAAATGTTGTCACGCCCACTTTTACCGCCCACAAATTAATAAAAAATGCTTTATATCCGACGGCTTTTGCCGTAGAAGACTAAGATTTGGTAATTTAGTTCGTATGGTTACTGTCGGCCAATATACAACTAATGGGCATGGCCGCACTATATCGACGCCCACTTTATCAAAATCATGCTTATTCCTGAGTTGTACACGTTTTGATAATAAATCTTGGTATGCCGGTTCTATAGGTCCAAGTGGCAGTCACTATGTAAATATAAATGTTGCCCCGCCCACTTTTACCGCCCACAAATCAGTAAAAATGCTTTATATCAGACGGCTTTTGCCGTAGAAGACTAAGACTTGGTAATTTAGTTCGTATGGTTACTGTCGGCCATTGTAAAAAAAATTGGAATGGCCGCACTATATCTACGCTCACTTTATCGAAATCATGCTTATTCCTGAGTTGTACACGTTTTCATAGTCAATCTTGCTATGCAGGTGCTATGGGTCCAAGTGGCAGTCACTATGTAAATATAAACGTTGTCACGCCCACTTTTACCGCCCACAAATCAGTAAAAATGCTTTATATCAGACGGATTTTGCCGTAGAAGATTAAGATTTGGTAATTTAGTTCATATGGTCACTGTCGGCAACTGCTAAAAAATGGCCGTGGTCGCACCATATCTACGCCCACTTTTTCGAAATCATGCTTATTCCTGAGTTGCACAATTTGATAGTAACACTTGATATGCAGGTGCTCTAAGTAGCAGTCAATATATATATATAAAATTGGTACGCCCACTGTACCAATGTACCACCCACAAAAAAAAAAACAAACCGAAATGGCCAATTTCAGCCCTTGAAAGCACTTTGACCGAGCTTCTTATGATCAATTGTGTTGTGAGTGTTGTGGAATGTTTGAACACAAATGATCGAGAACAGGACCTACAGGACCTATGTTTTATGCCGACTCCGAACGGCTTATGTTCTCAAGAAGCTTTTCATGGCAGTTTTTATTCTCTGAGGTTTGTCATTGTCTGCAGAGAGGTGACGGCCGAACAGAAAAATTAATTCAATTGAAAAACTTTCCGTGTCAGGTGGGATTCGGACCAGGGTGTTCTCGCGTATGGGCCACACACTTTACCCACTACGCCACGGCCGCCACTTGGTTTTTTTTTTTGACCCACAACTTAATTGAACTTCTTTAAATCAGACGATTATCATCGTTAAAAACTAAAATTTGGCAATTAAGTTCATACGCTTACTCTCGACAGCTTTGCAAAAAATGTGCATGGTAGCACTATATCTGTGCCCACTCTTCAGAAATAATTTTATTTAATTTATTTATTTAATTATTTATTAATGTACTATAGTAAATTACAATTTAAAAATTATAACTAAGTCAGCACTAGCTGCCAGGGCTATCGGTAAGAAATAATTTTAATTCCTGAGATGTGAACGTTTTGATAGACAAACTTGGTATGTAGGTGCTATGGGTCAAATTGGCGTTCACTTTATATATAAATGTTGCTACGCCTACTTTTAACGCCCACAAATCCATAAAAAGGATGTATATCAGACTTTTTTTAGAGTAAAAGACTAAAATTTGGTAGATTAGATAGATCATATGGTTACTGTCAGAACCCTTGAAAAATGGGCGTTTCGCACGTTATCTACGACGACTTTTCAAAAATCATTGTAATTTCTGAGCTGTACGTGTTTTGATAGTGAAACTTGGTATGTAGGTGCAATGGGACCAAGTGGCGGTCACTATATATATAAATGTTGCCATGCCTACTTTTTCTGCTCATCTATCTATCTGTAAAAAATTTATGTATGTATACTAAGGCTCCTCACAAAAAAAAAGGTGTACAAGTCGGTTCCTCAAAATAATGCTTAATGTTATTATGATTCCCCAAATATTTCGACTAGCGATAGCCATCCGTGAGCTGGAATAGTTTAAAATAAAAAAGAAAAAAAAAACAAAAACGAAATCTCCATTTCAACCCTTGAAAATACTTCGACCGTTTGAACACAAATGATCGAGAACTGGATCTACAAGTTTTATGCCGACTCCGAACGGCTTATGTTCTCAAGAAGCTTTTCTTGCCAGTTTTTACTCTCAGAGGTTTGAAAAAACTTTCTATGTCAGGTGGTATTCGAACCTGGGTTCTATGGCATTCAAGCCACGCACCTCAACCAGTATGCCACGCAATGGTTTGAAATATGCTCTAAAAATCGAGTTTTTTATAAAAATATTTACTGGTGTGTTAGTTAAAAATAACAAACCTTCAGAAATAATAGTAATGAAAAAGTTCTTTCAATCTGCACCAATAAATTTTAAATTTTTACAGTCGGACGAGAGATAATGCAGATTTTCATTACTTTTTTAACTTTTTTTTAATTACTTTCACTAAAATTCAAATGAATTTTTTGTTTTGTTTTGCCATGTTACTTTTACTCAAATAAATTATCTATTGATGATAAAATATAGTGTAAAGTGAAGAACTAAATTGAATGAAATTACAAAAAAATTTACACATTTTTTACATTTTACAATTTATTTGACTTAAAGTAGTATAGGAAAAAATTCGTTTGAATTTTAGTGAAAATAATATGGAAAAAGTTAAAACAATCCATAAAGATCCGCATTATCTTTGGTCCAACGGAAAAAATGTAAGATTTTTTGATGCAAAAGAACTTTTTCATAACTCTTATTTCTGACCGTTTTTTTTTTAACTACCATACCAGCCAATATTTTTCGTCGAAATATTTTGGGGATCATCATAACATACGCCATGGTTTATTTTGAAGAACCGGACTGAACAATTTTTCTTCCTAAAGAGCGTTAGGAGACTTAATGTATATACGTATGTGGGTATATGTGTATATCACGTAAAGAGTTCGAAACCGCTAAGCCAATTTTTATACCAAAGCCTTGAGAGGGTTCCTGTGAAGTCTGGTGCCGATCGTAAAAGGCACCTTACATACACCTAAAATGTTCGATTTCGAACAGTTTTGGAATTAAAGGTCGCACAGCCTCGGAATTCAGTATTCGACCTCAATTTACACATGCCGTTCCACATGTAACATTTTATGGGTGTTGGGCGAGGGGCGCGGTACTTTTTCCGCACCCAAAATTTTCGGTATAGCTTTCGAAATAAGTCACACATCAATGAAACTCGGTACGAACTTATTATAAAAGCATGGCTTCACTGAAGCTACACCCTCTTTTAGGGAATAAGCGCTGAGCGCAGCGAAGCGCGCCGGGTATAAGCTAGTGTATTTATATAAATTAAGAACAAATAGATGACAACAAGCATCCAATTCTATAATAAATTCTTCAATAGAAAATAAGCATCGTGCTGACGAATTTTTTTTTTGTGGCTTAATTATTAAAAAACGAAAGTCAACCTCAGCATTTCACTTAAGTACGAAAACGTACGTGACTTTCTTTAAAGTTAAATACATATTCACTTTTTTGAAAGTTTTTCAGAATGGCATAGAATGGATTAAAAGGCATATCCTCGGTCCATTAAATATATTTATACTCCCACCGATTCTTGTACAGCCACGATTTAATGAGTAAATATGCAAAAAACGACAAACTAGAATGTGCCATTAGTAATTGCCATGTCTTGAAAGTTAGTTAAAATGCAATTTTGGATTTTTATAATTTTTACAAGAAAACTAATTTTTGAGTCATTTTTTGATTAATCAATAAAACTAATCAAATTTGTATTCAAATAATTAAACTATAAATTCACATTTTAAAGGTTATTCCTTATAAATTCGCCACCCACTGTATATGCTTCTTAGCCTTAGCATTGAACGTTTTTATGCTTTAAGAATTATAAACTATTTAGTTTTAAAAACGTAACTAAGTTGCTTTTATGATTTTTGTTAATTTTTGGACAAAAAAAAAAAAATAAATTAATACAATATTGATCTCACGCAACCATAAGTACAACAAAATAATACATTTAATTTACGCATTAAATATATTAACAATATATTCTATGTTCGGTTGATACTTTAAGAGAGTATTCCTGGTTGGAAGGCTGTTTTTGGACCCTCTTGAAAAACTTGTCATTTAAAAACGCAGAGTTATTTAAATTCTGTTTTTTTATTGTATAAAGAACTTATTAAATTAAATAAAAAATTGTTTCCTTTGTACGAGGGCTGTTCGAAGAGTTGTCGGTCTTCAAAGTTTGGCGGGGGAAAAAAAAGTATGCTGCTTGCGGCCCGGATAACTCGACTTCGGATCATCTAAAATGGAAAAAGTAAACGGCGTTAGATTCAGTACAGATGTTATTCTGGTCCCTACCTCAATTATAATTTTTCGATTATTTTTTACAAAATGGCGGTCATTGAAAAATGAAAAAACGATTTTGGGTATTTTTTTGTAGTTTAGTGTAAAAAAAAATAATAAAAAATATTTTAAAATTGTGATTGAGGTACGGACCCAAATGGTGACAATTCGACGTCGATTGCTCTTTGTTTCATCAAAATCGGTTCAGAACTACGGGCGCCATCTACGAAAAACGTGGTTTCGAGATAAACGCGTTTAAGTTTGAAGTTATTTTTTTGCATCAAAAAAAAAAAAAATTGAAATGAAAAATTTGATCATGCAGTTTTAGAAAGGCAGTTTTAGACAATTCTGCGTCGATTGCACTTGGTTTCTTTAAAATCGGCTTAGTAGAACCAGAGAAAAGGGACTTCGAAGTTCAAAAACGTGATTTTGAAGAAACTCAAAGAAAATTTTAGGCAACAAAACATTTTTTTTTGTGAAATACTTACATATATCAATCTGCAATGCCAGCGCCATAAAGAACTCCTTCCTCTTCTTCAAAAAATGAGGTCTCTGCGGCTCTTTGTGCTCTTCGGGCAGTTCTACCTTCTTTTGACGCGGCCAGAGCTCTGGCTTCGGACCTTTTCAAACGTTCTTTGAGAAAACTGTATAAAACTCCAAAATGCAATTCTCCGTTTTTTTGTCAATGCTTATGTCTTCGTTTGCATTATTTTTAAATTTTTTTTTCGATGCACTTGTGAATTCGGTGTCCTCATCTCTTTCGTGTTGGTAACCACGAAACTGGCGTTTCAAGGGACGAGTTTTTCGATTGCTCCATTGTCTTTAGCACAAACAAAAATTTTTATCAAAACTGTACTTTTCAAAACTGTATGCGAGCGCGCGTCCGGTTTATAACTCAATTCAAAGTAAGCTAAACGCAGCCAACAATTGAATACGTAAGCTATAAAATGTGTATTAATTTATTTTTAAAATGGGTATACAAACAAATTATTACCTGCTAAATATTGTGTTGAACGAATTTCGGTGGTTGCTTCAAACCGTTGCATTCAAAAAGTAGCCAAATTAAGCAAATCGCATTTTGGCGAAAACTTTGCTGGACAAAAAAGATCATATCTCCTAAAGTATTTCGAATTTCAAAAAATTCCAAGCTATAAAAATATGCAAAAAAATCGAACAAAAATTTTTGCCAACCAGGAATACCTTCTTCACACTTTTTGTAAATAATTAACTTTATGATGGATCATATTTATTTATTATTTATTAAATTTATTTGATTTATTATTGATTGCATTTTTCATTTGTATTTATTTTGGCCCATTGCAACAGTCACGTTTCCTTTGTCTGTATTAAGTATCAGAATGTTTTTGTTTTTGCTTAAACATTTTTTTGTCTGCTCCACTGTCTATTATTAACCTGTCTCTTTCATTATGGCGTCTGCTACCTAAGTGTCTTTCAATTGTAGTGGTGAACTTTGTCCTTGCTCTTTCTTGATCTTCTTTGTTTGTTAGAGTTTGTATACAATCTTCTCCATCCATGATGCACTTGAAGAGAGGAAAACGATCGTATTGTGTGGGCAGTGCAAATTTTGGTCCGAGAGCGAGTAGTGCTTGTTTGTTTTCTGGTATATAAGTCTCTGTTAGGTTGACAAACCAATTTTTGTAATTTATTTGGTATATATATTAATATATTTATGTTTTTATATTAAATATTTTATTATATATTTTTATTAATATTCTCTAATACGCAGCATCAAATCAGTCTGAGGATACTTATAACTTTCTCTTATACATGGAATGAAATCCGTCTGAAAATACTTGCAACGTTTTTCTTTATGTCTAGAATTTAATTCATATTATTTAGAAAACTAAAAGCCCCAACATTATAGCTGAATTACAATACTGCTTAAGGTCGGTCGTGCGCTGATCGGACGTTGACCTGCGTTGTAAAAACTTTACTACACAAGCTGTCAAAACGGACGACCTAAAACTTTGCAAAACATAATGTTGCGTTGACACATCGTCTTTCTATCAATTTGGAGTTGCCAATAAAAGCAGCTATACAAGAACTCCCACTAAACATATCTTTTCTCAAATAATGCAACTTTTAATGAATGCAGATTGAATTTTATGAAATCAATGATAAATAAGAATATATACATGAATAAAATAAATGAACGATTCACAATTTAATGGTAAAAAGTGAAAAGAAATGAAAAGTTAAAACTAAATTTTTGGAAATACAATCTCCTTTTTTTGGCACAAAATTCTTTGGCCACACCCCCCTTTTACCACCCACAAATCAATTAAAATGCTATATCTCCAAAACTGCTGGCCCGGTTGAGCTAAAATTTTGCCAGTACATTTCTTTCGAATACGAAGTGATTTAGAAAATTTTCTTGAAAATTGTGGAAAATTTTAGTTACCAACCCAGAAGACTATTAAACCTAACCATAAGCAAAAGTATACCATTCATACCATATATATGGAACACAGGCGATACTACTTATTAAAAATATCTCACTTTGTCCAAAAGTCCAAACTTTTTCACAGGTATGCAATATTCTTCATCATTGTTTGTTATTACTTAATGTAGGGTACTCTCATATAGAGTACCAACGCAACCACTATTGCCATTAAATAAGTCATTTTAATAACAACATAGTCAATATTTACTTCATACATACTTCAATTTATATAATCTTTAAGCATGTTTTGTGACAGTTCCGTTTTTGGAAATGCTACTCAAAAATGTTTAATCGATCTTTTTCTTTTTAACTGATCATCATCGGTTTCTCGCTTAAGTGACCAGCAGCAATTTGCCATCATATTGGTTTTATTTTTAACATCAAAGCGCTTTTCTATAGTAGCGATTTATTGATGAAAGCCTTCTCATTTCACTCGTGTTCGGTATTCTGTTTACAGAAAGTTTATTTTATTGTTAGTAACAAATTCAAACAAAACTGTCAAATTTAACTTACGCGGAGGTTAATACACATCTTGAATCTAAAATATCGGAAAATGGCTTTTTTCCAAAAAGTTGAATAACTCAATCAAATATTACTTGATTTGAATTAACTAAGATGCAACAGACGCAAAATTAAATGTTTGTTGAAACTGCATACCGAAAAAAAAGTTACATACAAATTTGACTTATTAATTTTCGTTCAAAGAACGTTGCAATCGCAAAAAACTGAAAAAATCGATATGTTTTTACATGTAGCTCTCTTATTTTTTATCCGAAATTCCAATGTAATACACCATTAGAAATGTGTTATTTTTCTCTGTTCGACGACGTATTACAAATTATTGTAGGATGCATAGTTTACGACATATTTTTTAACTCTACCTGGAAAAGACGGTTTTTTACCGTTATTCAAAATTTTGAAGTGCACGAAAAATTTGTGGTATGTTCACAATGTTACATTTAACTATATCTACAATCTACACTATGTCGCATCCCAGAAGTTTTTTTGACTGTCACACCGTGTTATCTAACTTATGTCCTGTACTATTTTCTAAAATAACTAAGTCTCTTAATTCTATATTACTTTTATTCAAGTCCTTGTCGTAATTGTACTTTTGTTTCCTTTTTGATTCTTTAACTCTTTAACGTCCAAATGTTCTGATTTTTACCTTGGGTTTTAACCTCGTGTAACATGATGAAAACAATTTAATACAATTTGAAAAGCCCCATACTTTATTATTTAAATGTGGCTCTTCCGAAAGGGGTGCATAAAATTAAAAAAAATAAAATGGATTTCCCCCTCATTTTTGCAGAAATAACCCAAAAAATACAAACTTCATTTTTTTTTTAATCGCAATTTTCTCGATGATACCAGATCTTGAGTGCATTGCAACGCACGTAAAACGTGTTGCCGATGGTTTGACTTCAAAGATAAGCAATGAGACATTTTTTTTCATCCCTCAAATTGAAAAATGGCTTCCGAAAGCAATTTTTTTTTTTTATTATTCTTTGTTACTCAATTTTTCGAGTAATGATATAAAATGAATACTTAAATCATTTCTTACGCTTTTTGTTAACGTTTTATGTTAATAATAAAAAAAAAATTAAAAAAAGTAAACAAAAAATGATTTCCAATACCGTGTTCACCTCCTCGTTGTTGGAAATCGGATAATTTTGAAGACTCAAAAGCAAAGAACAGGCTTATAATAAAAGCTGTCTTAGTACATTTCTGGATTGATTTTTCAAAATTTGTATTTTTGGGTTTTTGGGAATTTTTATCATAAAAATACTCAAACTCAATATTTCCAAAATGGTATACTTTTAGCAAAAAAATTCGTAATGACCAAATTGTTAAACGTAATCGCACCATTTTTTATATCTGAGGTATAGTTTTAGAAAATATTTACATGACATTTCACCGAATTTTTTTAAATTGGGATTTTTTCAATTTTTTTCCAAAAATCATTTCTCTGGTAATTTAAGTCTGGTATTCATGTTTGATAACTCATTTTAAAGAAAAATAAAATAAAAAACGAATGGTTTGCCAGTATAAAAAAAAATTTTGAGCTGTAGAAATCGTAATTGGGTTTCTTTTTTGGAAAAACAGCACTTTTTTTCACTACAGGCACGTTTAAATATCACAATTTTTTTATCTGAAAACTTCACAATTTACTTTTTACTTGTAAAGGAACAATCGAGGCCCATACACATTTTGAATTTGTAAAAAAAAATTTGTTCCATACAGCTAAGGGCCACTCTAATATACCTCAGGGAAATAAGTATATGTGCATTTTTGTTTTTATCGGTATCTTCTCTCTTTGTAACGGCAAATTTTTTTGGGTACGCAAGTTCTTTTTTGTTAAATGTAATGTCTCTTTGCCCTAGGCAAAAGCCTTCCTTATTCTTCATATTGAGTACCGTTATCATCAAATCGTGTTCAGACTCGTGATTTGCTTAGGAAATAAGTATATGTGCAAACACAGATCAGTATGGATTTGAGTGTGAACGAGTTTAGTAAAGTGAAGGGGTCATATTTTTTTAATTAAAAGCATGTAAGTAAAAGAAGTGTTTACACTTGTAAAATATAATATTGACACCAAATGTGGTATTTGTATTAGAATGCCACGTGCAAATCATTTGTCAGAGGAAGAGCGCGGATTGATAAAGGGTTTACATGAAACCGGTACAAAAATTGCCGATATCGCTTCCAGAGTAAATCGACACAGAAATACGATTTCAAATTTCCTAAAAAATCCGGATGGTTATGGCGAGACTAAGCGCTGTGGCAGACCGACTACTATCGATGAACGGTGCAAGCGTGAAATACGTCGATTAGCAGTCCAAAAAGACATGTCTTGCATGGAGATCAAAGGTCATTTGAAACTAGCCGTATCAAGAAGAAGAGTCCATTAAGTCTTGACCGAAAATAAAGTGATCAAATATGATTCCCGAAAGCCTGTACCTAAATTATTGAAACGCCACATAAACGCTCGTTTGGCATTTGCAGAAAAAGTTAAATTTTGGGACGATGAATTCCAAAAAATATTTTTTTCTGACGAAAAGAAGTTCAATTTGGACGGCCCTGATGGCTGTCACAAGTACTGGCGCGATGTAAGGCAATCCCGCCAAACTCGTCATAAGCGAAATCATGGTGGCGGATCGCTGATGGTTTGGGCTGCTTTTGGGTATGCTGGAAAGTCACCGCTTTGCTTCATTCCAACCAAAACTAATGCGGACATTTATGTACAATTGTTGGATGAAGTGCTCGTAGAATTTGCTGGGGACCTGTATGGAGATGATTGGATCTTCCAGCAGGACAATGCACCTATTCACACAGCGCGCACTACGAAGGAGTTATTTACATCCAGGAGCATACCAGTTTTGGAGTGGCCAGCAATCAGTCCGGACCTAAACCCCATCGAGGACCTCTGGGGGATACTTTCGAACAAAATTTATAAGAACGGCTGTCAGTTTGAGACCATAAAACAGCTGAAAGAGGCTTTACTTTGCGAGTGGAGCCAAATAAGCCCGTTAACTTTAAAGAAATTGGTTGACTCTATGCCAAATAGAGTTACTTAAGTGTTTATAAAAAAAGGAAAACATATTGATTACTAACAATAAAAAAAAAAATGGTTGGGTAGAATGTAATTGAATAAATGTCTATATGCACATATACTTATTTCCTAAGAGGCATTAATATTTAGTTGCCTATTTTTCTTGTTGTAAGCATATTGAAATGAAGTTGTTTATTTTTATGTTACTATTCATTAATACTACTATATATTAAAAAATGAAATGAATTCCAATGGTTTCCGTTGTTTTATTTCAAATTAAGCTGATGCACATATACTTATTTCCCTGAGGTATATCTTCTTATTTTATATATATTAAAAAGAATGTATGTATGTGGGTATGTGTGTATATCACGTATAGACTCCAAAACCACCGAACCAAACTTTATGAAATTTTTAGGGATACTGAAGCAACATTCGGGAAGTGTTCCTGTGAAGTTTGGTGTTGATTGGGCAAGGGGGCGTGGTACCTCCCATACAACCCAAATTGGCTCTATCGCCCACAAATCAAAAAAATTGCTATATATCAGACGGTTTTAATCATATAAAACTTAAATTTAGTAATTTTGTTCAGATGGTTACTTTCGGTGACTGTACAAGAAATGGGCGTGGTCACACTATATATACGCCCACTTTTCAGCAATAATTTTAATTCCTGAGATGTTCAAGTTTTGATAGTAAATCTTGATATGCAGGTGCTATAGGTCCAAGTGGCAGTCACTATGTAAACATAAATGTTGTCACGCCCACTTTTACCGCCCACAAATTAATAAAAAATTTTGCCGTAGAAGACTAAGATTTGGTAATTTAGTTCGTATGGTTACTGTCGGCCAATATACAACTAATGGGCATGGCCGCACTATATCGACGCCCACTTTATCAAAATCATGCTTATTCCTGAGTTGTACACGTTTTGATAATAAATCTTGGTATGCCGGTTCTATAGGTCCAAGTGGCAGTCACTATGTAAATATAAATGTTGCCCCGCCCACTTTTACCGCCCACAAATCAGTAAAAATGCTTTATATCAGACGGCTTTTGCCGTAGAAGACTAAGACTTGGTAATTTAGTTCGTATGGTTACTGTCGGCCATTGTAAAAAAAATTGGAATGGCCGCACTATATCTACGCTCACTTTATCGAAATCATTCTTATTCCTGAGTTGTACACGTTTTCATAGTCAATCTTGCTATGCAGGTGCTATGGGTCCAAGTGGCAGTCACTATGTAAATATAAACGTTGTCACGCCCACTTTTACCGCCCACAAATCAGTAAAAATGCTTTATATCAGACGGATTTTGCCGTAGAAGACTAAGATTTGGTAATTTAGTTCATATGGTCACTGTCGGCAACTGCTAAAAAATGGCCGTGGTCGCACCATATCTACGCCCACTTTTTCGAAATCATGCTTATTCCTGAGTTGCACAATTTGATAGTAACACTTGATATGCAGGTGCTCTAAGTAGCAGTCAATATATGTATATAAAATTGGTACGCCCACTGTACCAATGTACCACTGTACCAATGTACCACCCACAAAAACCGAAATGGCCAATTTCAGCCCTTGAAAGCACTTTGACCGAGCTTCTTATGATCAATTGTGTTGTGAGTGTTGTGGAATGTTTGAACACAAATGATCGAGAACAGGACCTACAGGACCTATGTTTTATGCCGACTCCGAACGGCTTATGTTCTCAAGAAGCTTTTCATGGCAGTTTTTATTCTCTGAGGTTTGTCATTGTCTGCAGAGAGGTGACGGCCGAACAGAAAAATTAATTCAATTGAAAAACTTTCCGTGTCAGGTGGGATTCGGACCAGGGTGTTCTCGCGTATGGGCCACACACTTTACCCACTACGCCACGGCCGCCACTTGGTTTTTTTTTTGACCCACAACTTAATTGAACTTCTTTAAATCAGACGATTATCATCGTTAAAAACTAAAATTTGGCAATTAAGTTCATACGCTTACTCTCGACAGCTTTGCAAAAAATGTGCATGGTAGCACTATATCTGTGCCCACTCTTCAGAAATAATTTTATTTAATTTATTTATTTAATTATTTATTAATGTACTATAGTTAATTACAATTTAAAAATTATAACTAAGTCAGCACTAGCTGCCAGGGCTATCGGTAAGAAATAATTTTAATTCCTGAGATGTGAACGTTTTGATAGACAAACTTGGTATGTAGGTGCTATGGGTCAAATTGGCGTTCACTTTATATATAAATGTTGCTACGCCTACTTTTAACGCCCACAAATCCATAAAAAGGATGTATATCAGACTTTTTTTAGAGTAAAAGACTAAAATTTGGTAGATTAGATAGATCATATGGTTACTGTCAGAACCCTTGAAAAATGGGCGTTTCGCACGTTATCTACGACGACTTTTCAAAAATCATTGTAATTTCTGAGCTGTACGTGTTTTGATAGTGAAACTTGGTATGTAGGTGCAATGGGACCAAGTGGCGGTCACTATATATATAAATGTTGCCATGCCTACTTTTTCTGCTCATCTATCTATCTGTAAAAAATTTATGTATGTATACTAAGGCTCCTCACAAAAAAAAAGGTGTACAAGTCGGTTCCTCAAAATAATGCTTAATGTTATTATGATTCCCCAAATATTTCGACTAGCGATAGCCATCCGTGAGCTGGAATAGTTTAAAATAAAAAAGAAAAAAAAAACAAAAACGAAATCTCCATTTCAACCCTTGAAAATACTTCGACCGTTTGAACACAAATGATCGAGAACTGGATCTACAAGTTTTATGCCGACTCCGAACGGCTTATGTTCTCAAGAAGCTTTTCTTGCCAGTTTTTACTCTCAGAGGTTTGAAAAAACTTTCTATGTCAGGTGGTATTCGAACCTGGGTTCTATGGCATTCAAGCCACGCACCTCAACCAGTATGCCACGCAATGGTTTGAAATATGCTCTAAAAATCGAGTTTTTTATAAAAATATTTACTGGTGTGTTAGTTAAAAATAACAAACCTTCAGAAATAATAGTAATGAAAAAGTTCTTTCAATCTGCACCAATAAATTTTAAATTTTTACAGTCGGACGAGAGATAATGCAGATTTTCATTACTTTTTTAACTTTTTTTAATTACTTTCACTAAAATTCAAATGAATTTTTTGTTTTGTTTTGCCATGTTACTTTTACTCAAATAAATTATCTATTGATGATAAAATATAGTGTAAAGTGAAGAACTAAATTGAATGAAATTACAAAAAAATTTACACATTTTTTACATTTTACAATTTATTTGACTTAAAGTAGTATAGGAAAAAATTCCTTTGAATTTTAGTGAAAATAATATGGAAAAAGTTAAAACAATCCATAAAGATCCGCATTATCTTTGGTCCAACGGAAAAAATGTAAGATTTTTTGATGCAAAAGAACTTTTTCATAACTCTTATTTCTGACCGTTTTTTTTTTAACTACCATACCAGCCAATATTTTTCGTCGAAATATTTTGGGGATCATCATAACATACGCCATGGTTTATTTTGAAGAACCGGACTGAACAATTTTTCTTCCTAAAGAGCGTTAGGAGACTTAATGTATATACGTATGTGGGTATATGTGTATATCACGTAAAGAGTTCGAAACCGCTAAGCCAATTTTTATACCAAAGCCTTGAGAGGGTTCCTGTGAAGTCTGGTGCCGATCGTAAAAGGCACCTTACATACACCTAAAATGTTCGATTTCGAACAGTTTTGGAATTAAAGGTCGCACAGCCTCGGAATTCAGTATTCGACCTCAATTTACACATGCCGTTCCACATGTAACATTTTATGGGTGTTGGGCGAGGGGCGCGGTACTTTTTCCGCACCCAAAATTTTCGGTATAGCTTTCGAAATAAGTCACACATCAATGAAACTCGGTACGAACTTATTATAAAAGCATGGCTTCACTGAAGCTACACCCTCTTTTAGGGAATAAGCGCTGAGCGCAGCGAAGCGCGCCGGGTATAAGCTAGTGTATTTATATAAATTAAGAACAAATAGATGACAACAAGCATCCAATTCTATAATAAATTCTTCAATAGAAAATAAGCATCGTGCTGACGAATTTTTTTTTTGTGGCTTAATTATTAAAAAACGAAAGTCAACCTCAGCATTTCACTTAAGTACGAAAACGTACGTGACTTTCTTTAAAGTTAAATACATATTCACTTTTTTGAAAGTTTTTCAGAATGGCATAGAATGGATTAAAAGGCATATCCTCGGTCCATTAAATATATTTATACTCCCACCGATTCTTGTACAGCCACGATTTAATGAGTAAATATGCAAAAAACGACAAACTAGAATGTGCCATTAGTAATTGCCATGTCTTGAAAGTTAGTTAAAATGCAATTTTGGATTTTTATAATTTTTACAAGAAAACTAATTTTTGAGTCATTTTTTGATTAATCAATAAAACTAATCAAATTTGTATTCAAATAATTAAACTATAAATTCACATTTTAAAGGTTATTCCTTATAAATTCGCCACCCACTGTATATGCTTCTTAGCCTTAGCATTGAACGTTTTTATGCTTTAAGAATTATAAACTATTTAGTTTTAAAAACGTAACTAAGTTGCTTTTATGATTTTTGTTAATTTTTGGACAAAAAAAAAAAAATAAATTAATACAATATTGATCTCACGCAACCATAAGTACAACAAAATAATACATTTAATTTACGCATTAAATATATTAACAATATATTCTATGTTCGGTTGATACTTTAAGAGAGTATTCCTGGTTGGAAGGCTGTTTTTGGACCCTCTTGAAAAACTTGTCATTTAAAAACGCAGAGTTATTTAAATTCTGTTTTTTTATTGTATAAAGAACTTATTAAATTAAATAAAAAATTGTTTCCTTTGTACGAGGGCTGTTCGAAGAGTTGTCGGTCTTCAAAGTTTGGCGGGGGAAAAAAAAGTATGCTGCTTGCGGCCCGGATAACTCGACTTCGGATCATCTAAAATGGAAAAAGTAAACGGCGTTAGATTCAGTACAGATGTTATTCTGGTCCCTACCTCAATTATAATTTTTCGATTATTTTTTACAAAATGGCGGTCATTGAAAAATGAAAAAACGATTTTGGGTATTTTTTTGTAGTTTAGTGTAAAAAAAAATAATAAAAAATATTTTAAAATTGTGATTGAGGTACGGACCCAAATGGTGACAATTCGACGTCGATTGCTCTTTGTTTCATCAAAATCGGTTCAGAACTACGGGCGCCATCTACGAAAAACGTGGTTTCGAGATAAACGCGTTTAAGTTTGAAGTTATTTTTATGCATCAAAAAAAAAAAAATTGAAATGAAAAATTTGATCATGCAGTTTTAGAAAGGCAGTTTTAGACAATTCTGCGTCGATTGCACTTGGTTTCTTTAAAATCGGCTTAGTAGAACCAGAGAAAAGGGACTTCGAAGTTCAAAAACGTGATTTTGAAGAAACTCAAAGAAAATTTTAGGCAACAAAACATTTTTTTTTGTGAAATACTTACATATATCAATCTGCAATGCCAGCGCCATAAAGAACTCCTTCCTCTTCTTCAAAAAATGAGGTCTCTGCGGCTCTTTGTGCTCTTCGGGCAGTTCTACCTTCTTTTGACGCGGCCAGAGCTCTGGCTTCGGACCTTTTCAAACGTTCTTTGAGAAAACTGTATAAAACTCCAAAATGCAATTCTCCGTTTTTTTGTCAATGCTTATGTCTTCGTTTGCATTATTTTTAAATTTTTTTTTCGATGCACTTGTGAATTCGGTGTCCTCATCTCTTTCGTGTTGGTAACCACGAAACTGGCGTTTCAAGGGACGAGTTTTTCGATTGCTCTATTGTCTTTAGCACAAACAAAAATTTTTATCAAAACTGTACTTTTCAAAACTGTATGCGAGCGCGCGTCCGGTTTATAACTCAATTCAAAGTAAGCTAAACGCAGCCAACAATTGAATACGTAAGCTATAAAATGTGTATTAATTTATTTTTAAAATGGGTATACAAACAAATTATTACCTGCTAAATATTGTGTTGAACGAATTTCGGTGGTTGCTTCAAACCGTTGCATTCAAAAAGTAGCCAAATTAAGCAAATCGCATTTTGGCGAAAACTTTGCTGGACAAAAAAGATCATATCTCCTAAAGTATTTCGAATTTCAAAAAATTCCAAGCTATAAAAATATGCAAAAAAATCGAACAAAAATTTTTGCCAACCAGGAATACCTTCTTCACACTTTTTGTAAATAATTAACTTTATGATGGATCATATTTATTTATTATTTATTAAATTTATTTGATTTATTATTGATTGCATTTTTCATTTGTATTTATTTTGGCCCATTGCAACAGTCACGTTTCCTTTGTCTGTATTAAGTATCAGAATGTTTTTGTTTTTGCTTAAACATTTTTTTGTCTGCTCCACTGTCTATTATTAACCTGTCTCTTTCATTATGGCGTCTGCTACCTAAGTGTCTTTCAATTGTAGTGGTGAACTTTGTCCTTGCTCTTTCTTGATCTTCTTTGTTTGTTAGAGTTTGTATACAATCTTCTCCATCCATGATGCACTTGAAGAGAGGAAAACGATCGTATTGTGTGGGCAGTGCAAATTTTGGTCCGAGAGCGAGTAGTGCTTGTTTGTTTTCTGGTATATAAGTCTCTGTTAGGTTGACAAACCAATTTTTGTAATTTATTTGGTATATATATTAATATATTTATGTTTTTATATTAAATATTTTATTATATATTTTTATTAATATTCTCTAATACGCAGCATCAAATCAGTCTGAGGATACTTATAACTTTCTCTTATACATGGAATGAAATCCGTCTGAAAATACTTGCAACGTTTTTCTTTATGTCTAGAATTTAATTCATATTATTTAGAAAACTAAAAGCCCCAACATTATAGCTGAATTACAATACTGCTTAAGGTCGGTCGTGCGCTGATCGGACGTTGACCTGCGTTGTAAAAACTTTACTACACAAGCTGTCAAAACGGACGACCTAAAACTTTGCAAAACATAATGTTGCGTTGACACATCGTCTTTCTATCAATTTGGAGTTGCCAATAAAAGCAGCTATACAAGAACTCCCACTAAACATATCTTTTCTCAAATAATGCAACTTTTAATGAATGCAGATTGAATTTTATGAAATCAATGATAAAAAAGAATATATACATGAATAAAATAAATGAACGATTCACAATTTAATGGTAAAAAGTGAAAAGAAATGAAAAGTTAAAACTAAATTTTTGGAAATACAATCTCCTTTTTTTGGCACAAAATTCTTTGGCCACACCCCCCTTTTACCACCCACAAATCAATTAAAATGCTATATCTCCAAAACTGCTGACCCGGTTGAGCTAAAATTTTGCCAGTACATTTCTTTCGAATACGAAGTGATTTAGAAAATTTTCTTGAAAATTGTGGAAAATTTTAGTTACCAACCCAGAAGACTTCCATATATATGGAACACAGGCGATACTACTTATTAAAAATATCTCACTTTGTCCAAAAGTCAAAACTTTTTCACAGGTATGCAATATTCTTCATCATTTTTTGTTATTACTTAATGTAGGGTACTCTCATATAGAGTACCAACGCAACCACTATTGCCATTAAATAAGTCATTTTAATAACAACATAGTCAATATTTACTTCATACATACTTCAATTTATATAATTTTTAAGCATGTTTTGTGACAGTTCCGTTTTTGGAAATGCTACTCAAAAATGTTTAATCGATCTTTTTCTTTTTAACTGATCATCATCGGTTTCTCGCTTAAGTGACCAGCAGCAATTTGCCATCATATTGGTTTTATTTTTAACATCAAAGCGCTTTTCTATAGTAGCGATTTATTGATGAAAGCCTTCTCATTTCACTCGTGTTCGGTATTCTGTTTACAGAAAGTTTATTTTATTGTTAGTAACAAATTCAAACAAAACTGTCAAATTTAACTTACGCGGAGGTTAATACACATCTTGAATCTAAAATATCGGAAAATGGCTTTTTTCCAAAAAGTTGAATAACTCAATCAAATATTACTTGATTTGAATTAACTAAGATGCAACAGACGCAAAATTAAATGTTTGTTGAAACTGCATACCGAAAAAAAAGTTACATACAAATTTGACTTATTAATTTTCGTTCAAAGAACGTTGCAATCGCAAAAAACTGAAAAAATCGATATGTTTTTACATGTAGCTCTCTTATTTTTTATCCGAAATTCCAATGTAATACACCATTAGAAATGTGTTATTTTTCTCTGTTCGACGACGTATTACAAATTATTGTAGGATGCATAGTTTACGACATATTTTTTAACTCTACCTGGAAAAGACGGTTTTTTACCGTTATTCAAAATTTTGAAGTGCACGAAAAATTTGTGGTATGTTCACAATGTTACATTTAACTATATCTACAATCTACACTATGTCGCATCCCAGAAGTTTTTTTGACTGTCACACCGTGTTATCTAACTTATGTCCTGTACTATTTTTTAAAATAACTAAGTCTCTTAATTCTATATTACTTTTATTCAAGTCCTTGTCGTAATTGTACTTTTGTTTCCTTTTTGATTAACTCTTTAACGTCCAATTGTTCTGATTTTTACCTTGGGTTTTAACCTCGTGTAACATGATGAAAACAATTTAATACAATTTGAAAAGCCCCATACTTTATTATTTAAATGTGGCTCTTCCGAAAGGGGTGCATAAAATTAAAAAAAATAAAATGGATTTCCCCCTCATTTTTGCAGAAATAACCCAAAAAATACAAACTTAATTTTTTTTTTAATCGCAATTTTCTCGATGATACCAGATCTTGAGTGCATTGCAACGCACGTAAAACGTGTTGCCGATGGTTTGACTTCAAAGATAAGCAATGAGACATTTTTTTTCATCCCTCAAATTGAAAAAATGGCTTCCGAAAGCAATTTTTTTTTTTTATTATTCTTTGTTACTCAATTTTTCGAGTAATGATATAAAATGAATACTTAAATCATTTCTTACGCTTTTTGTTAACGTTTTATGTTAATAATAAAAAAAAAATTAAAAAAAGTAAACAAAAAATGATTTCCAATACCGTGTTCACCTCCTCGTTGTTGGAAATCGGATAATTTTGAAGACTCAAAAGCAAAGAACAGGCTTATAATAAAAGCTGTGAATAGTTTTTTATAGAAAAAAATCAATTTTTGATGATTTTTTTATTTTTTCGAACAATTTACTTTAACAAAAAACGTAAGAAATGATTTAAGTGTTTATTATCAATCATTACTCGAAAAATTAAGAAACAATAAAAAATAAAAAAATATTTTGCTTTCGAACGCCATTTTTTCAATTTCAGGGATAAAAAAAAATTCTCATTGCATATTTTTGAAGTCGAACTATCGGGAACATGTTATACGTGCATTTCAATGCACTCAAGATCCGGTATCATCGAGAAAGTCGCGATTAAAAAAAAAATTAAATATTAATTTTTTGGGGTATTTCTGCAAAAATGAGCGGTAAATTGCATTATTTTGAAATTTTATGCACCCCAATCGAAAGAGCGACGTTCAAATTATAAAGTATGTGGCTTTTCCTAATTGTATTAAGTTTTTTCATCATGATACACGAGGTTGAAAGCCAAGGTAAAAATCAGAACATTTGGGCGTTAAAGAGTTAACTTAATTTTTAGCTCTTTTCTGAGCAGCTTGATTGTATCTCTTTTTCATAGGAATTATAATTGCAAAATGGGTCAATTTCATCTTGATTTCGAATATCTAGAAAGTTAGGCCTTTTCCACACTTGGTCAACGCAATTCCAACGCAACTTCAACGCAACAGCGAAAAAGTTGAAAACCAATGCAACTGTAAGCCGAATGCTTTCAGACTTGCTTCTAAAGTCGTGCAACATGTGTTATTATATAATATTATATAATAATTCATGCTTTTCGGCTTCTTATACTAATTTGATATTTAACACTTGCCTATTTATACTGCAAACTATTTCTTCTTCTAGATTCTATTAACCTTGATTAATATATAGCGTACTGCACTACAAATAATTGAATTCACAAAACAAACAAACTGATGCAATAAGCCGCCGATGAAAATTGCGGAACGCCGCGTTGCGTTGAACAAGTTGAGAACGTGTCGAGAACTTGTTGCGTGCAAGTTGCTTAATCTGAAGGTTCTGGTATAAATACACAGGCTAGCAACTTGAGTTGGAGTTGCGTTGACCATGTGTGGAAAAGGCCTTAGGCTTTTTAGCAAAAGCCAACTCGAAGGGGTAATATCAATGAACTGCGGATAGCGTTGTATTAAAACAATAGGAAAAATATTGTGTCCACTGTCCATAGGACCGAATGTATTCATTTAAAGTTTTGTGACTCCTTTCTACTGTATCTAAAGTTTGATGGTGGTGGTAGGCAGTAGATGAGGCTTTATCGATTTTAAGAAGATTACACAATTCGTTCAAAACTTTGTTTATATATTCGGTTCTTATCAGATAGCAGCTTGCTTGAGTGCATTCAAATGGCGTTTCGAATGTTTCGTCAATATACGAGCTACGAATATGTCTTCTGCATTAAAACTAATGTGCGAATATATGTGCCAATCGCTGTAGTTACGAATGCCATAGAGTTCGAGCGCCTGCGATTATGAATGCCTACGAGACACGAATGGCCAACAAAGCATGACATGAGCAACATTCGCCAAAAGCAACGAAACTTCATGATTTTATGTCCATTCGCTCCGAGAAAAAAATGATCAGAGATTTGCATAAGACCATTCGTCATTACTTGCCACTCGAATAACATTCGCCGTCAGCCATAATCGCGCATAAAAATTAATGCATGCATGGTGCTCGAGTTCGTAAACAACGATTGCTGCTAAGAACATCTTTTCACGATTGCGAAGCGAAACAAAGGCACCATCCAGACAACGCAGACATTCGGAAAATCGCTTAAAGGTCGAGTGCCTGTCACAGCTCGAGTGTCTGCCACAGCTCGAGTGTCTGCCGCAGCTGGAGTTTCTGCTGCTGCATGAGTTTTTGTTTTCGTACTTCACTTCCTTTTTCTAGCAGCGTATTGGTAAACAAACTACTGTTCTGCTTCCAATAAACATTCAAGAAGAAGAGACAAATTTATTATTTATTTATTTTAGATTTATACGAGTATATGTTTACTCAACGCACCAGTTCAATATATTATATAATCATTATTATTCAATTAATTTTTAATAAAACTTGTAATTTTAGAGTCAAGATTCAGTTCAATTAAGGTTCAGCTTATGATATTTTCAGTTAATAATCAATGCAATATTTTGTTTATTAAAATGATGTTAGTAAAAAGTCTTTATAACAGAAACAAAACAAACTTAAAAAGTACTTGTATTAGCTCAGTATATGAATAAACAAACAAAAATAAAAATATTTTTTCTTAAAATTTCTAAAAGAAATATTTCGAACTTTCGAGCTTGTTGTGTTTTGTAAAACTTTTGAAGTGGGAAGAGTGTGATGAAGAGCTGGACAGAGGTGAAAGGAAACAAAGAACATGGGTAAATTTTTAAGGTTGCGAACATAGTGAACGCTTCAGATCAGATCAGATCGGATTTTCACATTGAAGCAATAAAGAAACCAAGTCATGCATCTCTTTTTCTCTAATGTGTTTTCTGATCTGATATGCCTGCTGATCTGATCGGAGTTCACTTTTTGTTCCCAACCTAACAAAAGAAAGAGTTTTGAACTATCAACCGTTGCACAGTGTGCGATTTGACCAATCTGGGCGGACAAAATTCTAAATTATTGTGATGAATCCATGGTTTATTCCTAAAAAAATTGTTCTTGAGTTGGGGCCTATCTCAAACATCCTCTTAATTACACGGCATTTCATTGAGTTGCCTATAGAGGGAAATAAATACTTTAAGCTTTGACTCTAAGACACTAAATTGTATTAGAGCAACATAAAATCTTACCATATAACATTCTTCTGTTATTACAAATAATGCATGTTTAGAAGAACTTGCAGGCTTTTCGCTTTTCAAAGGAAAACCTATTTATTTTTCATAAAAAAAGCTGTACAAATATAAAAACATACAAAATAAGAGCATTTTTCGACTTTTGGGGACTTTTTCGTTAAAATACCTAAATTCCAAAATTTTTCGAATGGAAATCAGAAAATTTTTTCTAGAATTATCAAAGTTACCCCGAAAGAGAAATAACTTTTTTTCGATTTTTTATACTTTTTTACGTAATCGAGATGCTAGGCACTTAAAGTATATTTGAAAAAAGTCAAGTTTCAACAGGCATTCCTTTTTTCCGAATTTCGGTTTTTTCAATTTCTTGCCGAAAGTAGCTCAAGACTATATTTAAATCATCCGTCCTGTTTTTTCCATATTTTGCATTTTTGGATTTTTGGAACTTTTCGGAAAACTCGAAATTTTCAAAAAGGTACACTTCAAGCAAAAAAAAAAATCATAACGACCAGGTTATTCAACATATTTACACAACTTTTTGTATCTCCATTTGGTATAGTTTAAGAAAATATTTCCAAAAGATATCATTGGAATTTTTTCAAAACTGAATTTTTTAGATTTTTTTTTTAATACAACAAGAAATGTTTTTAATACAACAAGATGTTTTTTTCGAAAACTAAAAAATCACAACTCTGGAAGATTTCGTCCAATTTTTACGTTTGACAACTTATTTTAAAGAAAAATTATATATAAAATGAACTGCGCACCAGTTTTTTCAAAATTTACACTAATACAAAAGTTATTTGGGCTTTTTGAAAACATTAGCACTTTTTTGCCATATAACCATGTACTGACATGTACCGATGCAAGTCGGCACGGGTTCCCGTGGTCCTAGGCACACCAAAATTTTTTACATTTATTTCAATATCATACGAAAAAATTGAGGCGGTATCACATAAAAAAACAACTTCGACTTTTTTGGGAAACCCATATATAAATGCATACCAACTTTTTACCAGTCCATCAAAGTGTAGCTATTTATAGTTTCTTAGTTATTTTATATTTCCATCACTAATTTAAATGAAACTGTAATAAATAAACGACTTATTTTATTTTTAATTAATCTACAAAATTTCAAAACAGTTTTCCATTGCAAAAGAAGTTCAAATGTTAACAACTTGCACTTTATCAGTGCAATTAATACAAAAACTACTCTCTTGACGCTTACAAATCATTTTTAAAAACCCAAAAAGCACCATTTTACGCTGCCGTTTTAAATATATCGGATAAGGCAACATTTTAAAATTTTTGACATATAATTTAATTTTTTGGAAGTTTTTTTTCTACTTTTGTCCTCGTAGATTGATAAAATGCCACACTGTGCGCTGTTCTGTTTTATGTTGTCAAGTTCTTTTGAACGCATTTGATATTGCTAAGAATTTTTTGTTATTGATCATAGCGTTGTTCGTGGAATTATATGCAAAAATAACATTTTAGTATTGCTGTTTTGTATCTATCACCAATTTTATCTTCTTTGTTATTATAAAACAAACACATGTACAAGCAACAATAACACAAATTGCACTTGACGCATTAACATTTTCAACTCAACAACAACAATTGCATGTGTCTTCTTCTTTCTTTAGATGGCCGTGACAACCCGTGTCCGGATTTCGACCGACCTCATCAGCTCTCGCCAGGCGCCTCTGCTTTGCGCGCGCCTTCTCCAATCGGATAAACTAAGTGCGGTTAGGGCTTCCTCAGCCTGGTCCATCCATCGGAGGCATGGTCTCCCTCGTCGTCGTTGACCAGCGACCCTCGCCTCGAGCACCTTTTTCGCTGGAGCTTCGTCGTCCATACGATGGACATGACCCAGCCAGCGTAGTCGCTGCACAGTTATACGCCGAACTACGTCAATGTCTCCGTAGAGCTCATACAGCTCGTGGTTCATTCGGATGCGATAGTCATCGCCGACTCGAACAGGACCGAAGATTTTGCGAAGAACTTTTCTCTCAAACACCCCCAGAGCGGCTGCGTCAGTTTTCGAAACTACCCATGCCTCAGTGCCATAAAGCAGCACAGGTAGAACGAGCGTCTTGTAGAGTGTTAGTTTTGTCGATCGAGAGAGGGCTCTGGAACTTAGTTGCTTACTGAGCCCGTAGTAGCACCTATTAGCAATTATTGTTCTTCGCTTTATCTCCAGGCTGATTTCGTTGTTATTGTTAATGACGGTGCCAAGGTAAACGAACTTCTTGACTACTTCAAAGTTATAGCTGCCGGATGAAACGTGGGAGTCTAAACGCCGCGCTCCCTTGTTTGTAGACAGCATATACTTTGTTTTACCCTCATTTATCGTCAATCCCACTTTGGCTGATTCCTTTTCGATAGCGGCGAAAGCAGCGGTAACATCTCTCTTGGTTCTGCCAACAATATCAATATCATCAGCGTACGCAAGGAGCTGGAAACCTTTATAGAAAATGGTGCCATTACGATGCACACCGGCCTTTCGTACGATCCCCTCCATGATGATGTTGATGAGATCGCAAGACAGTGGATCGCCTTGCCTGAAACTTCTTTCGGTATTGAAGGTTTCGGAGAGGTCATTTCCTACCCTGACGGAGCTGCGTGTTGCTCAACGTCATTCTGCAAAGTCTAATCAACTTTGCAGGTATACCGAACTCAGACATTGTTGCGTATAGGCAATCCCTTCTCGGGCTATCGAACGCAGCTTTAAAATCGACAAAGAGATGGTGTGTGTCAATTTGATTTTCGTGGGTTTTCTCCAGGATTTGTCGTAGCGTGAAAATCTGGTCTATGGTGGACTTACCAGGTCGAAAGCCACACTGATAAGGTCCAATCAGTGTTTTTGTAATCGGCTTTAATCTTTCACACAGTATGCGATGGAAATAAGACTGATACCTCTATAACTAGCGCAGATTGTAGGGTCTCCTTTCTTAAGTATAGGGCACAGTACACTGAGGTTCCAATCGTCGGGCATGCTTTCTGCTAGCCATATTTTGCTGATGAGCTGATGCAAGCGCCTTATCAATTCATCGCCGCCGGTTTTAAACAATTCAGCTGACAGACCGTCAACACCCGCTGCTTTATTGTTTTTGAGTCGTTGGATAGCAACTCGAACCTCTTCATGGCTAGGTGGTGATACTTCCACTTCGTCATCGTCGATTGGTGGCACTGCACTGCGCTCTCGATGGGCGGCATTGGTGGAATCAGTAAGTAAACATCACCAGTAAGTAAATTGGAGAAGTGCTGTCTCCACAATCTAAGCACACACTGTGTATCCGTATTCAGATCTCCATTTTCGTCTCTGCAAGTGGATGCTCCGGGCTTGAACCTTGGGTTAGAGGCTTAACCTGTTGATAAAATTTTCGTGCATCCTTCTTGCCCTGGTATACCTCTAGTTCCTCACGCTCACGCTTTTCCTGCTCTCTTTTCTGGCGTCTGAAAAGGCGTCTCTCTTCCTTCCTCTTTTCGCGGTAGTTTTCTCGCACGGCTCGCGTTGCAGCTGACTGCAGCGTTTTTCTGTATGCGGCGTTTTTTACTGCTGTCGCGATGCGACACTCCTGATCGTACCATTGGTTCCGAGGTTGCGGGCGCCGGAAACCAATGACTTCTTCAGCGGCAGCGCGCATGGAGTGGGATATATGCGCCCAAAGTCCGCCGGCGTCGTCGAGTCCAGAGGTTGGTTGGTTGAGCTTAACGGAGAGTTGAGCGGAGTAGGCTTCGGCAGTCCGTTGTAATTGCAGCTTAGCGACATCTAGCTTTCGTTGCATTCCTGTTCGTATGTTCTTTGAATTGCATAATCGCATGCGGATCTTGGCTGCAACAAGATAATGGTCGGAGTCAATTTTGACCCCCCGAAATGTACGCACATCTAGAACACTAGAGGCATGCCTTCCGTCGATTACAATATGATCAATTTGGTTTCGCGTTTTTTGATCAGGGGACAGCCAGGTGGCCTTGTGGATGTCGAGGTGCTTAAATCTGGTGCTACTAACTACCATGTTTCGTGCCGCGGCGAAGTCGATCAGTCTTAGACCGTTGTTCGTAGAGGTCTCGTGAAGACTGAACTGACCGACAGTGGGGCGAAAGATGCCTTCCCTTCCGACCTTCGCATTAAAATCGCCGAGGACTATTTTCACGTCATGGACCGGAAGGTGGTCATATACGTCCTCAAGACTAGCGTAGAAAGCGTCCTTGACGGCTTCGTCCTTTTCCTCCGTCGGGGCGTGCGCGCAAATAAGGCTTATGTAGAAAAATTTTGCCTTGATGCGGATCGTGGCCAATCTTTCGTTCACTGGTGTGAACCGGGAAGCAAGGTGGAGTAGTTTCCGGCTAACTACGAATCCACATCCGAACTCGCGCTTCTCCGCATGGCAGCTGTAGTAGATATCGCAGTGTGCTTGTTTAGAGCAGCCTTGCCCTTTCCATCGCATTTCCTGGATGGCGGTGATGTCAGATTTTATTGTTTTGAATGCTTCCGCCAGTTGGATAATGGCACCTTCCCTATAAAGGGTTCGGACATTCCAGGTGCATATCCGTAAATCATTGTCCGTTTTTCGTTTGCGGTGGTCGTCAACGTAATTGGGGTTCTTATCCGAGGCTGGTTTAGTTTTCATTGGGCAGTAGTAATGTGGCGGGACCCAAACCCTGCGCACATTCCATGTTTAAGGTCTATGGATCGACCCGCCGCTCAAATTAGCCGTCAAACTGACGGATGCCAGTTTGCCGTTGCCCAGGGAACATCACTTGGAGGTTTGAGTCGACTTGAGACGATTTCGACATGGATAATGCTGGCCTCGCCAGGTTGAGGCGGTCAGACACGTTGCCATGTGAAGGTTCGCCCCCTGTTCCCCCAACAATTGCATGCGCAATAATAAAAAACCTCACACGCCGATGCAAATACTAATAGCCCCGTTAGCAAAAGAGATGCATGACTTGGTTTCTTTATTGCTCCAATGTGAAAATTTGATCTGCCTGCCTGTCTGAACTGGCTTTCACTATGATTGCAACCTTAGAAGCTACCACAACACAATATCTTTTTTTATTAGCGATGGAAAATGTACCGTAAATAAGATAAATTCAGCTACACTTTGATGGACTGGCAAAAAGTTTGTATGCATACGTACGTGGTGTCCCAAAAAAGTCGAAGTTGTATTTTTTTTATGTGGTAACGCCGCAATTTTTTCGTATGATGTCGAAATAAATATAAAAAAATTTGGTACACCTAGGACTACGAGAACCCGTGCTGATTTGCATAGGTACATGTGAGTGCTTGGTTATATGGGAAAAAGGTGCTCATTTTTTCAAAAAACCCAAATAACTTTTGTATAAGTGTAAATTTTGAAAAAACTGGTTAAAAAAAACTCCTTTTTGTTCTTTTGAAAATATTTTCTTAAACTATACCAAATGGATATACAAAAAGTTGTGTAAATATGTTCAATAACCTGGTCTTTATGAATTTTTTTGCTAGAAGTGTACCTTTTCGAGTTTGAGTATTTTTACAAAAAAAAAAAAAAAATCCCAAAATCTAAAAATGCAAAATATGGGGAAAACAGGACGGATGATTTAAACATAGTCTTGAGCTACTTTCTGCAAGAAATCAAAATCACTGAAATTCGAAAAAAAAGTAATACCTGTTGCTGTGAAACTTGAAAAATATAAAAAAAATCTAAAAAATAAATTTCTCACTTCAAGTAACTTTACTAATTCTAGAAAAAATATTTCTGATTTCCAATCGAAAGATTTTTGAATTCCAGGCATATTTTTCCCATTCCGTTTTTTATTAGGCTTCATTTAGGTAATTTAACATAAAAGTCCCCAAAAGTCGAAAAATGCTCTTATTTTGTATATTGCTGTATTTTTACAGCTTTTTTGATGAAAAATAAATAGGTTTTTCTTTGAAAAGCGAATAGCCTGCAAGTTCTTCTAAACACGCATTATATGTAATAACAGAGAAGAATGTTATAAAATTTTATGTTGTTCTAATACAATTTAGTGTTTCAAAGTCAAGGCATAAAGTGTTAATTTCCCTCTATAGGCAACTCAATGAAATATCCTGTAATTAAGAGGGTGTTTGAGATAGACTCCAACTCCAGAACAATTAATTTTTTGGAATGAACCAGGGAGTCATATAACAATAATTTAGAATTTTGTCCGCCCAGATTGGTCAAATCGCACACTGTGCAACGTTTGAAAGTTCAGAACTCTTTCTTTTATTAGGTTGCGAACATAGTGAACTCCGATTCAGACAGGCAGCCAGATCAGAGCAGAAAACACATTAGAGAAAAAGATTTGCAAGACTTGGTTTCTTTATTGCTTCAATGTAAAAATCTGATTTGATCTGATCAGAAACAAGCGTACACTATGTTCGCAACCTTAAACATGAACGCCAGTTCTTTGTTTCCTTTCCTTTCACCTCTGCCCGGCTCTTCATCAGATTCTTCCAATTTGAAATTTACCAAAACTCAACAAAAAAATAAAAAAAAAAGTAAAAACAAACAGAACCAGTCACAAACATTAACCGTGTAAAATAAACACACTTTTACTTCCAAATAAAAACATCAAATATTCTTAACTAACTGGGTAGCTCGAAAGTTTGAAAATTCACATCTCTTCTAAGATATTTTTTTAGAAATTTCAAGAAAAAAATTTTTATTGTCTTTTGTTTATCCATATACTGAGCTACTACAATTACTTTTTAAGTATGTTTTGTTTCTGTTGTGAAGACTTTATTAGTAACATAATTTTAAAAACAAAATATTGTATTGATTGTAAACTTAAAAAAATCTTCTACTGAACCTTAATTGAACTGAATCTTAACTCTAAAATTATTAATTTTATTAAAAATGAATTGAAAAATAAATGCTTGTATAAAACATTGAACTGGTTCGTTGAATAAATGCTTACTCGTAAACATTTAAAATAAATAAATAATAAATCTCTTGTATTATTTAAAAGAAATAAAGTATAAAGTAAAGAAAAAATAATTTGTTCTTCTTCTTGAATGTTTATTGAAAGCAGAACAGTAGTTTGTTTACCAATACGCTCCTAGAAATCGGCAGTGAAGCACGAAAACAAAATTTCATGCAGCAGCAGCAACTCGAGCTGCGGCAGACACTCGAGCTTTAAGAAGGGACACGACATTCGCGGCAGAGAAAACAGACCTTTTTTTAAAAATTCATAACTCAGTCAAAAACAAACATTTTTCCAAAATATTTTTTATTATTGTAGAGAATTGAACAAACTACAAGAAAAAAATTCAAAAAAATATATTTTTCACTCCAACATGGTTTTATAGAGCTCCAAACTGGCGACAGAGAAAAAAAACGGGGCCTCGTGGTTGCAGCGCTGGGAGTTGCAAAAATTGTCCGATCTGAAAAAAAAATGACTTTTTTAAATCTTAACAAAATTGGTTATAGTATGAGCTTTTTTTAAATTTTTTTTTCAATTTTTGGTGATGTTCCAAATTTGAAAGTGTGTTTTTTCGAAAAAAATATTGACTTTAAAAATTCATAAAAAATCGAAAAAAAAAATTAAAAAAAAGCTCGTGTCATACGATAGCGAATCAAGTTTAAAAAAATACAAAAAAAAAAAAAAAAAAATTCGTCAAAAAATTAACCCGCTAGTGCCGCAACCAGTACGAAAAACATGGTTTCGAGATAAACGCGTTCAAAGTTTGTGAACAAAGAAAAAAAAGATTACCTTCAATCTGCCATGCCTGCTTCGTACTGTATGCCTTCATTATCTTGTGTTGTGCTGTTTCTTATAGTTTTTTGCAATCGTTTAGCAATTCGGGCTTCTTTTGCATCATTTCCTTTGGAAAAATTCAATGCTGTAGCTCCTATGGTGATACCAAGTAGTTGAAACATTTGCAAATAACTAAAACCCACCCTTCAACTTGGTACGAAATAATAACCACCAAAAGTCAGGTAGCACGTAGGAATCGCAAAAAATAAAAATGCGCTCTCACTAATCCGGCTGTAACTTTTGAACCCGTAGGAATTTTTCCATGAAATTTTTTTTCTTAGAATCTTAAGAATATTTATTAAAATACATAGTTATAAAAAAAAAAGATTTTAAAAAACTGCCAATGTCATGTCCCCCCTAAAGCGAATTTTCCGAATGTCTGCATTGTGTGGATGGTGCCTTTGTTTCGCTTCGCAATCGTGAAAAGCTGTGCTTAGCAGCAATCGGTGTTTACGAACTCGAGCACCATGCATACATTCATTTTTATGCGCGACTGTGGCTGGCGACGAATGTTGTTCGAGTGGCAAGTAATGACGAATGGTCTTATGCAATTGAAAAAGATTGCTCAGCCGAAAAACATATTATTAAGAACTGTTCGTTAAAACAGTAACGCTTTTCTGCAAGCATATTTTGAAGTCATTGTTGATTTTTGATATCGATATCGAGAGTTTTCATTAAGTTTTCGTAAGCTTACGAAAAATATCCAAATATTTATTTATAATGACAAAAGTAATTTTTTTTCCATGATATCTATTTTATTTCAATTAGGGCTTTTTAATATCAATTTTATTGATACAAAAGTACAATTAGGGCTTTTCGCAAATACATTGAAAACAAAAGATGAAGGTGATTCACGAAAATTTTGCATAACGGTATCTAACCCACGTTTTGACGAAAATGAATTTTTTCGCCGAAATTGAAACAAATTTATCATCTGTACGACTTTAAGTGGCACCACTCATTCGCACGAGTCAAGTGCTGCTATTTTTTAAAAAAACGCAAAAAGCATTTTGTAAATTTTTAACATATTAATAAAATATATTGCATTAACATACTTTTCCATAAAATTTTGCATAGAAACAATTTTTTGTTTAGGAATAATCAAATAAATTGTCCGCCTAAACTTGCTGTACAATTTTAAGTGACACTCACTATATGTAACTTCGTGACGAAAGAATTAGCATTTGTCTGGATGCAGTTTTAAATCATATTTTCTGCAAATTAAAAAGATATCACGGACATTTTTTTCCATTGTTTTCTGAGCAACCAATTACTACAAAGTCATCCATGTATAAAAAAGCTTGCTGAGGTGCTAACCTAGCAAAAGCTAAGGACGTCATCCTTTGAAAAGAATTTGGAGCCAATTTTATTCCGTAAGGGTGTTTTTGAAAACGAACTGAACCTTTTTCGGCTTAAAATTATGTTACAATTCTCGATCCTTCTTCTAGCTCTATTTGGTGAAAACCAGACATCGAATCAAGACACGAAAAGTATTTCGCCCTACCCAGTTTATCAAGTATGTCATCAATGCGTGGTAAGGGATATTTATCATTTACTAATTTTTTGTTTATTTGTCTACGAGGGCCGTTCGGAAAGTTCTTAGCCTAACAATGAAAAACAAGAGTTAGATTTTTAAAATTATCTTTATTTTTCAATATAATCTCCTGAAACTTCAACACACTTAGTCCAACGCTTTTCTAGCAATTCTATCCCCTGATTAAAATAATTTTCCTGAAGCTCTGCAAAATAATCGTTTACAGCTGCAATTGCATCTTCATTTGAGGTAAAACGCTTGCCAGCAAGAAATTTTTTTAGATTTGGGAACAGGTAAAAGTCAGAGGGAGCTAAATCAGGAGAATAAGGTGGATGGTCAAGCAATTCGTACTTCAATTCGTTGAATTTTGCCATTGTTTTAACACTCTTGTGTGCTGGTGCGTTGTCTTGATGAAAAATTACTTTTTTGCGTTGCAAACCAGGTCGTTTTTCTCGAATTTTCACATCCAATTGGTCCAAAAGGTTACACTAATATTCTGATGTAATTGTTTTACCTTTTTGAAGATAGTCGATCAATAAAATTCCTTTATAATCCCAAAAAACCGTTGCCAAAACTTTTCCAGCCGATTGAATTGATTTTGCCTTCTTTGGTACACTTCCTTTAGCTTCAATCCACTGTTTTGATTGCTCTTTCGTCTCTGGTGTATAGTGATGAATCCATGTTTCATCAACAGTTATGAAACGACGTTTAAAATCCATTTTATTTCGCAAAAATCTATCCAAACGAATGCGTTTTTGATCAACCGTAAGCAAATGCGGCACCCATCTTGCAGATAATTTTTTCATTTTTAATTCTTCATGCAAAATCAAATGAATTCGATCATTTGAGATGCCTATGGAATCACTTATTTCCCGCACTTTCACTCGTCGATCGTCTAGTACTATATCATGTACTTTTGCTATGATTTCTGCAGAAGTTGCAGTTTTTGGACGACCACTTCGAGGCTCATCTTCAAAGCTTGAACGACCACGTTTAAATTCAGCTATCCAGTTTTTTACTGTTGCGTATGAAGGAGCATTCTCACCTAATACATTCACCATATCATTATGAATTTCTGGTCCCGATAAACCTTTTTTATGTAAATATTTAATTACACAACGAATTTCAAATTTTTCCATTGCAACACAAATCACTGAAGTACCGTTTTTGAACAGCTGTTCTTATACGAATGAGTTGCCAGATCCAATTGAAATTTTACATGTGTTCATACGATGGATTAAAGTTTCCTACAGACTTAACTTTTTGGTGCTTATGCCGTCATATCTGTGTCAGGCTAAGAACTTTCCGAACGGCCCTCGTATATTTCACTGCGAGTTAATAAGTTTATCAGCTTGTTTGTTAATTTCATCTTTTTAAGTGTGAGGAATTGTATAATTTTTAATATTTACAGGTTTTAAATCTTTGGTGAAGTTTTTGTTGATAAAAATTATTTTGGCTTATTGGATCTGTTTCCAACACAAAAACATCAGTAAATTCAGGTCATAAGTGTAAAAGTGTTTCTGTAAGGAATTCTGCAAAACTATGAGATACAATTTTTCAACAATTTTTCGATTCTTATTTTGGTTTTTTCTATGATGATATTATCATGATATTATCGTGATATTAAGAATGCGAGCAGAAGTACATGTACTTGAGACTATTGTGTTGGAAATAAATGTGCCTCATGCATATCTTGAGTTGGTATAAATAAATCTTGTTCCTCGAGTTCCACGGTAGAGCTCTTCGGTAGAGAAATAGCATTACAATATGGCGTATTAAGGATACGTATTGCCAAATTTTCATTAAAGTTGTTTTGTCTTATAACCACCCATATTTTGGCTTTGTTTATAGTCTAAAACACAATTCTTTATGAAGTATAGTCCTACAATGCCATCAGCTGGTAATGGAAAATTTTGGTATACTATCTGAAAATCGTGACTTATCCGAATATTGCCAAGAATAAGATCTGCTGTAGATTTTCCTAAAGATTTTGTTACTCCTTGTCCTATACCGCTAAACTGCATTTTATGTTTTGAATCAACAAGATTGTTATTTTTTACTAATCTCACCTTAAAGATCGAAATATCGGCCCCAGTATCAACAATAATCAATAATAGTACTAACGGCCTCATTCATATTATTAAATTGGCCCGCTTCCATAATTACTTGAACTTTATCAACGGTGAAATTTTTAATCATAGCCTTAACTGCCACTTGAGTAGAAAATTTGTTGGCCAAAGAAGCCGTCAAGCCATAAGATATATATGCACTTTCCAATTCTTTCGTCAAATCTTAAATTTCCTTTGTATATGCGTTGGCGGTTTTACTAAGATACACTAAGATACACTATCTTTGCAAATACTTTTACTGATTCACACTGCACACAATATCTTAGTTTGGTAATTATTTCATGTGTTTCATTAGTAATTAGGTTCCTAGCAGTTTCTCTTACTTACTTACTTACTTACTTAGTTGGCCATAACAACCCGTGTTCGGGTTTCGGCCGACCTCATCAGCTCTCGCCAGGCGCCTCTGCGCGCCTTCTCCAATCAGATACACCAAGTGCGGTTAGGGCTTCCTCGGCCTGGTCCGTCCATCGGAGGCATGGTCTCCCTCGTCGTCGTTGACCAACGACCTTCGCATCGACCACCTTTTTCGCTGGAGCTTCGTCGTCCATACGATGGACATGACCCAGCCACCGTAGTCGCTGCACAGTTATACGCCGAACTAAGTCGATATTGTCGTAGAGCTCATCAGCGTTGCCGTTTTGGTAAAATATTACCAACTTTGGTAAAAATTTTTTGACTTGGTAAAATGGTAATTTTTTATCGTTTTGGCAATATTTTTAAAGCTTGAAAAAAAACTAAAAAATCTCAAAATTTAGAAAAAATAATTGTTTTTAAATTGGAGTAGTCATTATTTTATTTCATAGTAAATACTCTTTTAAATGATTAAATACGTACCGGTTTCGGTTGGTTAAAAACAGATTTTTTGTTATTGACGTAATTTTGTTAATAACTTAATTCCTTATATATTTTAAATCTTTAGGCGGTGATTTCAGAAATGAAATTAGTTGTTTTGCATCAGTTAAGGCTTTTTATTTATTTTTTTCACAAATTTTTTTTTTCCATATTAAAAATTCACAATAAGTTCGAGTATTCATATTAAAAATCTTCAGTTAATTTGTTAATCGTTGTAAAGCAATCCTTTTTATGTTTTCTATATTTTTCCGCTTTTTCCGCCAACGAAACATTAGAAACAATAAATCAAAGTAACTCAAAATAAATTTGGTTCATAATGGGGCATACTCATATTGTGAATTTTTAATATTGTGAAAAAAATTTTTTAAAAAAATTAACTAAAACTAGTAAGGAATGGAGCTTCGGCAGGGTACCGAATGCTGGTATATACCAGTATATAATAACTTTCAGAAATGAAGTTTCCTTAAATTCCAACAACTCCAATTTTTTTCCAACAAATGTATTGAACCATCTCACTGTGGGGTATCACAGAACTTAAAACGTAAAAAATAAAAATTCTGACGTGTATAGGAAAAACGACGATACACGCGTATTTTTATTTCCGCCCCCCCCCCCCTCCCCCTTTCCGAAAAGATATATTTGGTTCATAGGATAGAACAAAAGTAATTTTTGTAACGCAGTGTTATTATTATAATTTTATGTTCTGTTTGAAAAACAAAGTCATATTAACCTAATATGTATTAATAAAATTTTATTTTTAATATTTCGATGTATTCTACAGTACTGTATAATTTTGCGATTTTTGCTTTGTTTTAAATATTTTGTTTTATAAATGAAGTGATATTATAGATAAATAAAAATTAATAAAAAATTGATGTATATATACTTTTACATGAAAAAATTACTGGTGTTTGGTACATTTTTTTTAATTTTGGTAAATTTTTGGAGGTAATTTGGTAGAAATAAATATTCGAGAGCGGCAACCCTGGAGCTCATACAGCTCGTGGTTCATTTGGATGCGATAGACATCGGCGACTCGAACAGGACCGAAGATTTTGCCAAGAACTTTTCTCTCGAACATCCCCAAAGCAACTGCGTCAGTTTGCGAAAGTACCCATGCCTCAGCGCCATAAATAAGCACAGGTAGAACGAGCGTCTTGTAGAGTGTTAGTTTTGTCGATCGAGAGCGGGCTCTGGTACTTAGTTGCTTACTGAGCCCGTAGTAGAACCTATTAGTAATTATTGTTCTTCGCTTTATCTCCAGGCTGACTTCGTTGTTGTTATTAATGGCGGTACCAAGGTATACAAACTCCTTGACTACTTCAAAGTTACAGCTGCCGTATGAAACGTGGGAGTCTAGACGCCGCGCTCCCTTTTTTGTAGACATCATATACTTTGTTTTAACCTCATTTATCGTTTTTGTTAGGTTAACTGCAATATTTTCATGAGTTTCTTTTATGGAATCAACTCACTCTAAAGAACCTAAAAAGCTTTGTAAATTTTCATATATACCATTAAAATTAGAAATAAGCTTCGACGCCAAACTCAAAAACTCTTTGTTTGTAGGCCATTAAAAACAAGTCCGGCACCTGATCGCCACGTAGTGATGCTATCAAAAAAGACCCTTTTATGTCTTAAAAAAATATTGCAGCTGAAATGGGCAATGTTACAAGAGCTCCAACAGTTTTACGTCGTTTACAATAAGCCAAACTGCCAGGACGAGTTACTAGAAAGGTTCCTTTGATGTGAAAAACTAATGTGGGCATGAGATGGCAAAATATTTTATAGAGTGACAAAACAAAAATAAATTTGTTCGGAAATGATGCACAAAGGAATGTAAGACGACCTAAGGGCAAGAAATTTCACTTTCGTTTTACAAAGAAAACAGTTAAGCATGGTGGCGGAAATATTTTGGTGTGGGGATGCTTTTCTAGCATGGTGTAACATAGGTCATTCACCAAACGTCGCATAAAATAACAACAGCAGAGTACGAAAACATCTTGAAAGACGTATGCTGAGAAGAATATGCGTCTTCGTTGGGCCTTTCAGCATTACAACGACCCAAAGCACACCTCAAAGCTGATCAGGCGCGCAACCAGACATTTTTTTTGGGGGGAGTTTTAAAATAGGTCGGACTTACATATAAAAAAACACGTTACTACAGCGGCTATTGTGTACTGGTTAGTCAGTCCGTTTTTTGCACTAATAGTTCCTGGTAAAAACCTCAGGACAAGCAAACCCAGGACAAGCAACATCTTACTTATTCAACTTCTTCACCTCAGTGGCGGACTGGTCATACTGGAGGATCTGGAGAATTCCAGAAGGGCCGGTGCAATTTGGGGCCAGTTGCCGTATAGCACATAAGATAATGATCCCTAACAGTTTTAATTAGCAAAACTTGGTCTTTGTTCCCCATTTGCATTTAATTCATGTCTTTCGAATAATAAATATTTTAAAGCACATTTCTTAATGTACATATCAAATGAAAACAATTTTCCAAACAAACTTATAATAAACTTTTATAAAAACTTAATTACATAGCATTTGCTAGTATTCTTGATACTGTTTATTTTTATTTATTTTATTTTTAGAGTTATTTATTTTTATAACTCTAATAATTTTTCAATTATTAAGAGTTATATTTTCGAGCTCAAGGTCTATGTTGCTTTCTGAAGAAAACAACCAACAACAATACCCTTTTTATAGAGTGACAATCACACAGCAGACTAGACAGCTGTTTCGTTGGCCGCTACACCAACTCATCAGTAGCCTTTATATGATAGCGATGATAAACTTAGCCGTTCATGTCAATTTGTTTTCGTCAATGTTAGACGAAATTACATTTTTTTAATAAATTAACTTTTAAACACAAAAATTTAAAATAATATAAAATAAATTACATATATACAGAAAACATATTTACTGCTTATTTTTTTATTGTTGAATGTCAAATTTCCACGCCAATTACATATACGGGCATATAATGTCAGCGACTCTCCATTTTAACTCTCCACACATGGTTGTGAACTTGGCTGCACTGAACAAATTTTTTCCTTCAACAGCGTTTTTGTATTGTGTACAAAACAGCTACTACCTAGCGAAAAAATCTGTCGAAAATTTTTCAGATTTCACTCCAAGCAAATCACAGAACGAGGATAAAAATATATATTAAAGAACGCACACGAAACAAAATTTAACAAACATTTTAGATACCTTGCCGATGTCATGCATGTGTTTGTTAATTCCATATTTATTGATATCATCTATTTTTTTGGCACTTAAAAACGCACTTGTGGGCATTGCTAATTTTCTTCGTGCCAACAACACCACAAATGCATTCACAATACAAACACACCGATGCTGGAGACACCTTGTGGCAAATAAAAGCAAATTTTTGCTAGCATAGCAAATACACAATCCTCTATCTATTGATAGATGTTGACGATTTACTGCAGCATAGCTTTTGTTATAACCCTATAGGAACAAACTAACTTGTTTTTAAAAACAACTTATTAAAAAAGTAATTTAAAATAAACCAGTATATGAAGCACTTTGAATTATATTAAGGCGGCATTCACTTCAATTCTAAATAGTTTTTATTGCATTATATATGAAGTAATTGAAATACTATTCAAAAACAAGTGATTGATAAACTACTTTTTATTATATTAAGGCGGCAACTACTCTGATTTTGATATGTTTTAATTGCAAATGTTTATTAGATTACATATTTATATATATTTAACCATGTTATTTCATCAAATATTATCAACTTTAGGTCATCAGTAATAGTTTTCAATTGGTTATTTTAAAAAAATTAAAAAAAAATAATTTAAATATAACTAATTAAACAAGTAGTTGAAAATATATGCGGTTTTCAAGTGATTTATTTTGAAGTAGTTAAAAATAATTTAAATTTAACTAATTTAACAAGTAGTTAAAAATATATGCAGACGAAAGTCAATTAACTTATTTAGCGGATCATCACCATACAAAATATGTTAGTTCGTTCTATGGAAAAAAGACAGAATTTCAACTAGTTGTGGTTGACGAAAAACTACTTTATCAACTACTTTTAAATTAGTTGATTTTCCTACAGGGAAGTAATATTGAATTAACAACTGTTCCTTATAAGCCTTTGTGGTCTGGTGGATAGTGTTTTAGACTATCGTTTAATAGGACACAGGTTCGACTCCCACGGGAATCAAAACGTATTTTTAGTATATAATATTAAATTATTAAATTTTCTTGTTGTAATTAGCGCTAGTAACAAAGAAACCATAAAATTTTCAAGAAAAAAATCTGTCGAAAATTTTTCAGATTTCACTCTAAGCAAATCACAGAATGAGGTGTAAAAAGATAGTAACAGGATTATTGTGATTAAGATTAACAAAATAAACCAAGACTATATTTTCAAATTCAGCTTACGCTTACTTTCAGCGAGTTTTTCTAAAATAAAATCCACTGATGGCGTCATATCTCTGTACAGATTTAGCAATATGAGACCGTTTAATCTATCTTGCAACATAGTGCTTCTTAAATAAGTTTTGAGTCGGCGATGTACTGAAAATATTCGTTCATTTTCACACGAAGTAACTCATTTTTAAATTATCAAAATCTCATTCCAAATCATCATAATAAAATCCAATAAGTTTTTCAAAAGCTTCTAAAGAGCCATATCCAGTGGTTTTGTAGCGTTAGGAAATAGTGTTGATATGAATAGTGGAAATAGATGTTTTAAAATCTATCTCTTAGGTTTGAGATAAATCGAACGTTTGTCAAAAAATTTTGACATTAGTGTCAAATCAATTTTTATTTTGTTGGCTTTATGCTTAGAGAATAATAAATAAATTCTATACAATATTATATGGTGAAGTAACAAACTGAATGTGTGGTAATTAAGTAATAAAGTACTAGTTCTTCAACCACAGCTCTATCTAGGGAACTAAACGTCCTTTCACCCTAGTTGGGTCATTCAATGGGTGGCGCCATTGCAGTGTTGTTTTCCACTTTTTTTAAAATTTAATTTATGCACTTTTTAATTACTTTGTATTATTATTTATGCACTTTTAAATTTAATACTCGTATATTGTTAAAAGTTAACAAAAAACACATATTTCACAAACTTTAAAAAAAAAATTAACATCACCTGTTTTTAACAGATCTAGGGACATTTAAGGTGAGAGAGATACGCTACCAAATAGAATGAAAAAATACGCAACCGCCTTGTTTCTCACACCATGCTCACATCGAAGAATTGTTAACAATAACCCAAGTGGTCAGAATTACAATTAAAAAAGTTATAACACATGTATTCTGAATGAATAAAGCATGGATAGTTTAAAAGATTACGGTTCAACAACAATAGATTTGAAATTTATATTTTGGGTTTTCATTCTTTTGATAAAAACTTGTGACTACATTTTGTGTGAGTACTTTGGTTGCGCTACTGAAGCTGATAAAAATGTGGAGTGACTTAATGAAAAAATTGGTCGTAAAAACTTTTGCAAATAAGCAGCAATTATGGGAATTTATCCAAAAAACTTGGTACGAAACTAAAAAAAACTTGTCAGGACATAATTAAAAGCATGCCAAATAGAATGGCAAAAACTGTTTAAAATAGGGGTGGATACACAGGATATTAATTGAATAATAAAGTTATTTTAAAATAGCCTACAATTTCTTTAATTTTTTTTTTCAGTTTATAAAGAATCGTGAAATGCATCTATTTTTTTGATCAGCATAAATTTCCGCAAAATTTTTATAATTATTCTTATGTCCTCTTATTTTAAATTTTCTTTTTAAGTTCTTTGTTTTTCCATACACCATGTACAATAGAATTGATGTGTTTTTAAGTTATTTTAACGTATCTCTGTTTTGATTAATAAAAAATTTTCAAGTGTATCTATTATTTTGATCAGGTGTGTAGATACAGTGGTAGACATTCCTTTATACGCAATAATTTTTTTTAATTAAGAAAGTATTCCTGTTTGGCAATAATTTTTTTTCAATTTTTTTTTTCATATTTTTCATATTCATAGCTTGGATAATTGAGAATATCATCCTAAAAGGATTTTTTGAAATTCGAAATACTTTAGGAGATATGGTCTTTTTTGTCCAGCAATGTTTTAGCCTACTTTTTGAATGAAACGGTTTGAAGCAACCACCGAATTTCGTTCAACGCGTTCTTAAGTAGGCAATAACTTGTTTGTATACGCATTTTTAAAATAAATGAATACACATTTTAGAGCTTAGGTGTTCGAATGTTGGCAGCGTTTAGTTCACTTTGAATTGAGTTATAAACCAGACGCGCGAGTTACGTCAGTTACGCAACCAACCCTATCTAATACTTTGTTCACATCCAAAGTATAAGAAACACTAATTTATACTTACCCAAATCTTGTAACACTTCCATGACAATTAATAAATTTTACACAACATTTTCATATTGTAATATGATTCACTTTACAAAAAACTGCATCCATCGAACTCAGGTTACACAACATTTAAACACTTTTCATTGAACTTGAATTTCACCACACTTTAACGACCCAAATACAACACTTTCATATTGTAATATGATTCGATAAATTGCGACATAAATCACTTTACCCAAAAACTGCATGCCGACAATCCATCGAACCGAAATTACACAACATTTACAAAACTTTAACGACCCAAATTGAGTATGTCAAAAAAAGAAAACCTCACTGCATAGTAGGCAGAATGAGGAGAACAAGAAATTGTTAACATATAACATATGCAAACTAAGTGCATATGCACAAACAAATATATAAAAGTGTATGTATTTTGGTAGATTTAAGAAGAGTTAGTTTTTAAGTGATTATCAGTAAAGAAAGTTGAGAAACTAAACAAAATTATAGTTTTACTTTTCTCTGAAGAGAAAGAAAAAATTCACTGGCGCAGTCGGCACCTACCAAATCTGAAGATAAGCAGAAGATCTTGCATAATCGAAGTTTTCAATATATGGACTAAAGTTCTGAAAAAAAGTTCCAAAGGACTAGTAAACATTTTTCAAAAATTAATAAAAAAAAAAAAAAATCCCGAAAGAAGTTCACTAGTTCACTAGAAGTTTTTCCCTTATAATAATAAATAATAAATACAAAGAACTTTGTTCAGAAACACTGAACACAACTATTAATGCCGTCAACTAGAAGTTGAAGCACCAGAAGTGATTTCTGAGGAGATCAGGAGACAGATGAATCCAACGTACCAAATATGGCTTTCAACTTTACTGCAAACGATCTTATCAAAGAAGCCCAACATATCAATGAATTCCGGGGTGATGGAACTTATGCATTGATGTCCTCCTAAGGGAAATGGACATCTTATTACCAATATTAGAAACTAACACAGCAACAAAGCACTACATTTTCAATAAGATTATGATCAACAAAATTCAGGGGCCAGCATTGGATGTCATCAGAACATTAGGACCAAATGCAGCATGGAATGATATAAAGGAGATCCTCATACAGAATTTCGGTGTGAAGGAAACTTACCACAACTTATACCAGAAAATATTTGCAGCAAAAAATTATAATGTAAGCAATTACTTTTTATATCTTAAGAATAATTTATCAAGACTCAATGAAAAATATGAATACGACCAGGCCAAACCTATAGAGTTTAGTTCAAATAATAACGAAAGTGTCGTGCTCAAAACATTTTTAAATAATATTGATGCAAACTTAGCTTCAGTTATTGTAAATAGAAACATAAAAAGCATAAGGGAAGCGTTTCATTTATTGGAAGCTAATGGCTTAATCAGAGATCATGTCCAAAAAATAGACAGCATTTTTTTAATAATGCACAAGTACCACATCAAAACTCTGTACAGACATACCAAAACGAACACAATTTTTTTAGTAATGCACAACTATCACGTCAAAATTTTGGGCAGACATACCCAAGTAGACGGGATTTTTTTAATAACACACAAGTTTCACGACAAAACTCTGGACAAACATACCGGAATGGAAATCACATTGAAAGAAGACAAGAAATAAATAATTTGCATAACGAGCCAATACATGTGGACCATCTAGAGACTGAAGAAGTAAATTTTCACTTAGACCCGGCACTACAAATTTACCGATAGTAAAGGTAACAATAGGTAAAAATAAAATTTTATCAATATTAATTTCAATTTTAATTAATATTTTATCAATTATTGATTCACATTAAAAAATTACAGAAATGAAAAACAGTTTTGTTTCTATTTATATGAAAACATTTATTGGATGCATTTCGGGACGACTTTCATCCCATCATCAGCATTCAAGACTGCAGTTGTACAAATTGGCATGTTAATAACTCTAACTTACGATGACATTGTTGTTAATGGATAACCTTTTTTTTATATACAACACACCATTTCCACACAAGCAGCAAACGAACACATAATAATAATATTTACTTAAATAAAATTAAAGAGGCAAGAGTCAACGTTGCCTTTGTCTAAATTCGATGCATTCTCGTCTCTTTGTATGAAGTAAGCTTCGTATGCGTCAAGCCGACGGTTATCTATTTCTGGTTTTAAGAGTTACATTGTCTAAACTATGATAATATGCTAATGACCGTCTATAAGCATATGTGTTGCAATCGCCGATCTCTTTGGTTGGTTAAGGGGGGACATGCCATTGGCAGTTTTTTGAAATCGACGATCGATGAATTGCTAAACGATGAATTGCTAAACAGGTGCTTGGGTGGATTCACGCAAAACTCCAATGAAAGTTTGAATGCAAAAATTTGGCTCATTGCACCTAAGTGTATGCCAGGCAGCAACAGAATTGTTAATATTGCAAGCTGCATGGCAGTGTCTACTTACAATGACGGCGCTTATAGTTATTTGCAAATGTTTCAACTACTTGGTATCACCATAGGAGCTACAGCATTGAATTTTTCCAAAGGAAATGATGCAAATCGTTTAAAATGCGCCAGAGTGATGGCATATGAAGCTTCAAAAGAAGCCCGAATTGCTAAACCATTGCAAAAAACTACAAGAAACAGCACAACACAAGATAACGAAGGCATACAGTACGAAGCAGGCATGGCAGATTGAAGGTAACCTTTTTTTTCTTTGTTCACAAACTTTGAACGCGTTTATCTCGAAACCATGTTTTTCGTACTGGTTGCGGCACTAGCGGGTTCATTTTTTGACGAAATTTTTTTTTTTGTATTTTTTTAAACTTGATTGAATTTTTAAAGTCAATATTTTTTTCGAAACAACACACTTTCAAATTTGGAACATCACCAAAAATTGAAAAAAAAAAATAAAAAAATGCTCGTGTCATACGATAACCAATTTTGTTAAGATTTAAAAAAGTAATTTTTTTCCAGATCGGACAATTTTTGCAACTCCCAGCGCTGCAACCACGAGGCCCCTTTTTTTCTCTGCCGCTAGTTTGGAGCTCTATAAAACCATGTTGGAGTAAAAAATATATTTTTTTTGAATTTTTTTTCTTGTAATTTGTTCAATTCTCTACAATAATAAAAAAAATTTGGAAAAATGTTTGTTTTTGGCTGAAATGAATTTTTAAAAAAAGGTCTGTTTTCTCTGCTGCGAATGTCATGTCCCCAAAATAATTGAATAAAATCATCTACAAACATTCGGAAAAAATTAAAAATGGCAAGCTATCAACACATTTTTCTCAAAAAGAAAAACTACATAAGCAACGATTATCAATGCTTTTCAACCCCAGCATAACCAACAAACTTCAAAAGTTTTTAAGAGTCACAATCTAGAAATCGTATATAAAAACGAAAACAAATAGTCAAGTTTACTGGGATCAACCAAAGACAAAGTAAAAAATCTTAACAAAGCGGTTATATATTCGGTTAAATGTGAAGAGTGTAAAGAACGTACTATGGCCAACCAAAAAGAAATGTGGAAGAGAGGTTTAAAGAACATCTACATACCAAGCATGATATTTGGGGGCTTTTAGGGCTTTTTTGGGCCCTATTTTGATTCGATCTCAGTAAAATAAATTCTTTTGAACTTTTTAATATCAGATATTCATTTTGAAATTATATCTTTTGAAAACAAAAACCCTAAAAAATGTTCCTCAATTTTGTTTTATTTAAAGGCCTTCGGAAGTTTTTCGAAGAAAAAAAACTCCTATTTAAATAATTTGTTTTTTACGATTTTGTTTTATATTAGACCAACTTTTTTTTACATTATTAAAGCATAACTATTGAAGATTTATCCGTGAAATTTTTGTCCAAAAACTTTCGTCGATAAGGTGGAATAGAGCAATATCGCGAAAGAACTTAAAATTTGCGGTGAGCAAGATATCTGCAGACTGGTGCATCTAAAAAAAGTAATGTCGGTATAGTAAAGAGATTTCGGGTTCAATCGTTCGGTTTTTTTTTTTTGGATACATAATTTTTGGTTTATAATCTAAAACGGCCTCAATTTTGTCCACAAAAAATGAAAATTTTCTTTTTACTCCCGCTATATTGTCAAAAATTAATATTTTTCAAAAATCCCACGATTAAACGCGCAAGAACTCTTAAACAAACATTTCGAAACATTTTTTTTAGATCCAGTCTCCAGATATCTTGCTCAATTTAAGGTCTTTCGTGGCATTGCACTTTTCTACCTTATCGACGAATATTTTTGAACCAAAATGTCTGGCATAAAGTTTTTCAATTTTCAGAATGTTCTAACTTAAAAACTGTGAGCTTTTTCCAAAAAAATTTGTACTTCGGAAACTGCAACTGAGAACTGTTCGATATTTTATTCGATGTGGTTTAAGGCAAACAATTTTTTGAAAATCTAATTTTTGTTTTAATTGATTTTTGTTGTACACTATTCGAGAATGTATAAAAAAACTTTCAAATTAATTTCGCATATGATACAGATTCTACAGAGCTTAAAGCCCGGTGCGTTAGAGTACCAATCGATCAAACGGAAAAACTGTTAAACCGCGTTATATTCGCTGTATGTGTGTATGTAAAAGTGAATGTGTGCATAGAATGTTTCTTTATAGAGAAAAAAATATTTAATTGTTACAGTTTTGCTTTGAGTTTGACCGCTTTGATGCTTTTGAAGTTTGAAGCTTTTAATGCGTTTTCAAAACGGCCCACACTACTGCAAGCAAACAAATTGACCTATTTTAATTTTTTTTTTCTTAATCTATTTGTAATGTTATTCTACACATCCTTCACCAAAATGAGCGTTTTTGAAAAATTTGTCGAGTTTTTACACGCAACAGTATGGTTAAAAATTATGTAAATTTTACGATTTTTTTTCTTTTTTTCATAACTTTACATAACATACATTTACATAACATAACATAAGGACACCAACTTTAGCGCTATCTTTATATATAAAAAATATATGTAAACAAACAAAAACATTTTTTTTTTACTTAGACTAATGATGTTAAATTAACATGCAAATGGAATTTTTTTGTATATATAATACTCTTTTTAGAAAACATGTTCTAAAATTTGCCTTCATTTAAACTGCTTTCGCCTAAAACCTCCCTTAACTTAATTTTGTTGTTAGAGGCTCTATATTCTAGAATTTGTAGAACAGTTATGGATTTATTCTTTGTTATATTCATTGGTAGGAGCGGATTTTTTTCCGCTATCATGTGTATTTCACCCTACATCATTGATTCAAAAATTTTTGCTATTTTTGTGATAATCCAAAATCTTCCCTGCCCCGGCTTAAACAGCGAAAGCGTAAGAAAACAAGGGAAAGGTTAGAATTTTTTTAAGTCCTGAAACTGTTAATTCGAAATGAATTTTTAACATTTTTAAGTCCTGAAACTGTTAATTCGAAATGAATTTTTAACATTGCAAAAATATTTTTAATCAAAATGTGAAAAACCTGACATTTTTGAGATTATTAAAACGGGTGCTATTTTTATTGTGATTATGGCTAAATATCTAAATAGATAATCTCAATTTTTTTTTGAAAATTTTCTTAAAAGTAAAAGTGTTAATTATTACTTTTTTTACTACTAAAGGCCCCATTCATGTCAAAAAGGCCCTATTTATGTATGAATTTTGGCCGTTTCACTACTAATCCAATATCATCCCTGCTACATACTGCTCGCATTAACCAACCAAAGAGATCGGCGATTGCAACACATATGCTTATAGACGGTCATGAGCATATTATCATAGTTTAGACAATGTAAAACTCTTACGCTGCGTCTACACCAGAAAATTGTCATAAATATTTCATAATCTGTATTAGTTGTCAAGTTATTGTTAGCTGGAAGGAAATTGCCTGATTATGACGTAGATGGGCAAGACAACTGCAAGACAATAAATGACATTTGTTTCGTTTTTGGACGTTTCCTTTGAAAGCGAATAGAAAAAAGAATATCAAAGCGCTGTTTTTGGTTTGCATATATGTTTTTCGATGTGAAAGTTGCGAGATCAAAAAGTATGGTTTTACGCACAAAATTTAATTTCGTTTCGATGGCCAACGATCTCCAAGTGCCACCACAAGCATCACAAGTAAATGCAGCGTAAATTTTTGTTAACATCCTCCAAGTGCCACCACCAGCAACACAGGAAGTGCAACGCAAATTTCATGCTTCTTTCGCAGGCAAACGTCCTCCAAGTGCCACCACTAGCAATACAGCAAGTGCAACGTTAATTTTTGTTAACATCCTCCAAGTGCCACCACCAACAACACAGGATGTGCAACGCATTTTTCTAGCTCCTTTTGTTGCACTTGCTTCTGTTGCTGGTGGTGGCACTTCAAGGATGTTAACAAAAATTACACTGCACTATTAAATTGTTAAACCCTTATTAAATTGTTATTAAATCAAACACTTATTAGCAGTACTTACTTATGGTGGAGGCAATTGGAGAACGTTGGCCAGCGAAAGAAGCAAGAAATTTGCGCTGCGCTGATTTGTACTGGTGGTGATGGCACTTGGAGGACGTTGGCCAGCGAAAAAAGCAAGAAATATGCGTTGCACTTTCTTCTCTTGCTGGTGGTGGCACTTGGAGGATGTTAACAAAAATGTTTAAGAACAATTTAACTAATGCACCGGGAGATCGTTGGCCAACGAAAAAATGAAATTTTGTGCGGAAAACTTAACTTTCACTCAGCGTTTTTGTTTTGAAGTGTTTTTTTTTAGTTTTTTAACATTTCTCACCATTTTTTCCAAGGAAACGTCAAAAATTGTCAGCACACGTCAAATCGTTGTCAGTTAATTGTCTGCCTGACAATTGAGACAATTGAGCTGCCGACTGAGAAAATGTGAGTGTGTTAGTAAAAAATGTGTGAGTGTATTGGCATTGTTAAGACAAATTGTCTTGTGTAGACGCTGGGTTAAAACCAGAAACAGATAACCGTCGGCTTGACGCATAGAAAGCTTACTTCATACAAAGAGAGGTGAATGCATTTAATTTAGACAAAGGCAACGTTGACTCTTGCCGCCTTAATTTTATTTAAGTAAGCATTTTTATTATGTGTTCGTTTGCTGCTTGTTTTAGTAAATGGTGTGTTGTTTATAAAAAAATGTGTATCCGTTAACAACAATGTCATCGTAAGTTAGAGTTATTAAAATGCCAATTTGTACAACTTCAGTCGTGAATGCTGATGATGGGATGAAAGTCATCCCGAAATGCATCCAATAAATGTTTTCATATAAATAGAAACAAAAATGTTTTTCATTTCTGTAGTTTTTTAATGTGAATCAGACTCACGGTGTAGTGTGTAGGAAAGTGTTCCAAATGAATTATTGAAAGTGACATCTAAGTCAAAGTTGAACAAATACTCTCGATATAAGTGCAAGGTCGGTGTGCTGGTTGAAGACATTGCGTTTTTGCGGGCTTGTTAACGAAAAAGATAGTGCCTAATTTTGTAAAAATCAAGGCAGCGGTAAATAATAAGCGATCGCGTGTTGCAATAAATCATTCACAAAAAATATGGCATAACTTGGAAATCAAACATAAATATAAAGTACTCGCGGAATGTGAACTTGAAGCATATGATTAACACCTTGAAATTACAAGACATATGACTACCTATGAGTTTAACGAGTTGTCAACCAAAGAGCGTCGATTGTTAAAAACAAAAATGCTACACATACCAAAAAGTTAACAAATCTATGCACGAATAAGAAACTAAGTGAACAGCTTAAGCCTCAAGTGATCTAAAATTTTGTTGTTAATGAATCCAAAGATGTTTTAAATGAAGAAGAACTAGAATTACTAAATAAAGGCTTAAATTTCACCCCAAAGTCGTGCAAACTGCCACTATTTGACACTGTTGTAGATAAAAAAGCTACTCTTAAGTATAAAGTACCATATATACAGAATTCTATACGCCATACAACAGCCGAAGTAATACAAGCAGTAAAATGTAGACCGGAACCAATGACAGTTACTGCCAAAAATCACCAAAGGGTAATTAAAAGCTTAAAAAAGAAAGATTTGTTGTATGTTAAGCCGCATACACCAACAGGGGAACAGGGGGCGAACCTTCACATGGCAACGTGTCTGACCGCCTCAACCTGGCGGGGCCAGCATTATCCATGTCGAAATCGTCTCAAGTCGACTCAAACCTCCAAGTGGTGTTCCCTGGGCAACGGTAAACTGGCATCCGTCAATTTGACGACTAATTTGAGCAGCGGGTCGATCCATAGACCTTAAACATGGAATGTACGCAGGGTTTGGGTCCCGCCACATTACTACTGCCCAATGAAAACTAAACCAGCCTCGGATAAGAACCCCAATTACGTTGACGACCACGGCAAACGAAAAACGGACAATGATTAACGGATATGTACCTGGAATGTCCGAACCGTTTATAGGGAAGGTGCCATTATCCAACTGGCGGAAGCCCTCAAAACAATAAAATCTGACATCACCGCCATCCAGGAAATGCGATGGAAAGGCCAAGGTTGCTCTAAACAAGCACACTGCGACATCTACTACAGCTGCCATGCGAAGAAGCGCGAATTCGGATGTGGATTCGTCGTTAGCCGGAAACTACTCCACCTTGTTTCCCGGTTCACACCTGTGAACGAAAGATTGGCCACGATCCGCATCAAGGCAAAATTTTTCTACATTAGCCTTATTTGCGCGCACGCCCCGACGGAGGAAAAGGACGAAGCCGTCAAAGACGCTTTCTACGCTAGTCTTGAGGACGTATATGACCACCTTCCGGTCCATGACGTGAAAATAGTCCTCGGCGATTTTAATGCGAAAGTCGGAAGGGAAGGCATCTTTGGCCCCACTGTCGGTTAGTTCAGTGACCTCCGCGACAACGGTCTAAGACTGATCGACTTCGCCGCGGCACGAAACATGGTACTTAGTAGCACCAGATTTAAGCACCTCGACATCCACAAGGCCACCTGGCTGTCCCCAGATCAAAAAACGCGAAACCAAATTGATCATGTTGTAATCGACGGAAGGCATGCCTCTAGTGTTCTAGATGTGCGTACATTTCGGGGGGTCAACATTGACTCCGACCATTATCTTGTTGCAGCCAAGATCCGCATGCGATTATGCAATGCGAAGAACATACGCACAGGAATGCAACGAAAGCTAGATGTCGCTAAGCTGCAATTACAACAGACTGTCGAAGCCTTCTCCGCTCAACTCTCGGTTAAGCTCAACCAACCAACCTCTGGACTCGACGACGCCGGCGGACTTTGGGCGCATATATCCCACTCCATGCGCGCTGCCGCTGAAGAAATCATTGGTTTCCGGCTCCCGCAACCTCGGAACCAGTGGTACGATCAGGAGTGTCGCATCGCGACAGCAGTAAAAAACGCCGCATACAGAAAAATGCTGCAGTCAGCTACAACGCGAGCCGTGCGAGAAAACTACAGCGAAAAGAGGAAGGAAGAGAGGCGCCTTTTCAGACGCAAGAAAAGAGAGCAGGAAAAGCGTGAGCGTGAGGAACTAGAGGTATACCAGGGCAAGAAGGATGCACGAAAATTCTATCAACAGGTTAAGCGTCTAACCCAAGGTTTCAAGCCCGGAGCATCCACTTGCAGAGACGAAAATGGAGATCTGAATACGGATACACAGTGTGTGCTTAGATTGTGGAGACAGCACTTCTCCAATTTACTTACTGGTGATGTTTACTTACTGATTCCACCAATGCCGCCCATCGAGAGCGCAGTGCAGTGCCACCAATCGACGATGACGGAGTGGAAGTATCACCACCTAGCCATGAAGAGGTTCGAGTTGCTATCCAACGACTCAAAAACAATAAAGCAGCGGGTGTTGACGGTCTGTCAGCTGAATTGTTTAAAACCGGCGGCGATGAATTGATAAGGCGCTTGCATCAGCTCATCAGCAAAATATGGCTAACAGAAAGCATGCCCGACGATTGGAACCTCAGTGTACTGTGCCCTATACTTAAGAAAGGAGACACTACAATCTGCGCCAGTTATAGAGGTATCAGTCTTATTTCCATCGCATATAAGGTTCTCTCAAGCGTACTGTGTGAAAGATTAAAGCCGATTACAAAAACGCTGATTGGACCTTATCAGTGTGGCTTTCGACCTGGTAAGTCCACCATAGACCAGATTTTCACGCTACGACAAATCCTGGAGAAACCCACGAAAATCAAATTGACACACACCATCTCTTTGTCGATTTTAAAGCTGCGTTCGGTAGCCCGAGAAGGGATTGCCTATACGCAACAATGTCTGAGTTCGGTATACCTACAAACTTGATTAGACTTTGCAGAATGACGTTGAGCAACACATGCAGCACCGTCAAGGTAGGAATGACCTCTCCGAAACCTTCAATACCGAAAGAGGTTTCAGGCAAGGCGATCCACTGTCTTGCGATCTCTTCAACATCATCATGGAGGGGATCGTACGGAAGGCCGGTGTGCATCGTAATGGCACCATTTTCTATGAAGGTGTCCAGCTCCTTACGTACGCTGATGATATTGATATTGTTGGCAGAACCAAGACAGATGTTACCGCTGCTTTCGCCGCTATCGAAAAGAAATCAGCCAAAGTGGGTTTGACGATAAATGAGGGTAAAACAAAGTATATGCTGTCTACAAACAAGGGAGCGCGGCGTTTAGACTCCCACGTTTCATCCGGCAGCTATAACTTTGAAGTAGTCAAGGAGTTTGTATACCTTGGCACCGCCGTTAATACCAACAACGAAATCAGCCTGGAGATAAAGCGAAGAACAATAATTGCTAATAGCTGCTACTACGGGCTCAGTAAGCAACTACGTTCCAGAGCCCTCTCTCGATCGACAAAACTAACACTCTACAAGACGCTCGTAGGCATGGGTAGTTTCGCAATCTGACGCAGCCGCTCTGGGGGTGTTCGAGAGAAAAGTTCTTCGCAAAATCTTCGGTCCTGTTCGACTCGGCGATGACTATCGCATCCGAATGAACCGCAAGCTGTATGAGCTCTACGAAGACATTGACGTGGTTCGGCGTATAACTGTGCAGCGACTACGCTGGCTGGGTCATGTCCATCGTATGGACGACGAAGCTCCAGCGCAAAAGGTGCTCGAGGCGAGGGTGGCTGGTCAACGACGACGAGGGAGACCATGCCTCCGATGGATGGACCAGGCTGAGGAAGCCCTAACCGCACTTGGTATATCCGATTGGAGAAGGCGCGCGCAAAGCAGAGGCGCCTGGCGAGAGCTGATGAGGTCGGTCGAAATCCCGACACGGGTTGTTACGGCCACTTAAGTAAGTAAGTAAGTAAGGCGCATAAAAGTAACAATATTGTTGTAATCAATAAAAGTGAATATGAAACTCCAGTACATAACCTAATCACAGAGTGCAAATATACTGAGCTGCAAAGAAACCCTTTAAAATCAATGGTTCGTGAAGCAAATGCCTTGCGTCAAAAAATCAAAAAGACCTATAGTGAACGGTTGGGCAGATTATTAGTAGTCTCTAATCCAAGCTTATCCAAACTTTACGCTGTTCTTAAGACTCATAAAGCAGGAAATAAAATGAGACCAATTGTTTCAAACATTAATGCGCCCACAAAATAGCAAAATGGCTAGTAAACGAATTAAAAACGTTAGAGAAACCACTCAGTCTTTCAGTTATAAACTCCTTCGATTTTGCTGAAAAAATTAAACATTTGGAAATAAGTGACAACGAAGTAATGGTCAGTTTTGATGTCTGCTCACTTTTTCCTAGCATCCCAGTGAACAATACCTTGGATATGCTCGAGTCACACCTGCAAAGTATCGACTATAGTGAAGATAAAAATCTATTTTAGTTGAAAGTGCACGTCTTTGTATGAAACAGAACTTTTTTCTGTTTCGTGTTAAATTTTACAAAGTTGAGTTTGGTACAAATATGGGTAATCCTCTTAGCCCTGTTATAGCTGAAATGTTTATGTCTAATTTTGAAATAAGCAATCTAATAATATCGTTTTTGGCTACGATATGTTGATGATGTTTTTGCGGTTTTAAGAAAAGAACAACTACAAGACACGTTAAATGTCCTAAACGGTAGATACGAGACCATCAATTTTACTTGTGAGTTGGAAAAAGAGGGAAAACTACCTTTTCTTGATCTGGAAATACAACGAGTTTTGGGTAGAGTTGAAATTGGTGTTTATCACCAGCCAACGAGTTCCATGAGAACTATTCCAAGTGACTCGCATTGCCCAATACAACAACAAATGGTGCGTTCCACTCGCTGGCATATCGGTTGTGTAAGTTGCCATTGCCAGTCTGCTTATCTATGCCGATGATATGAAAGTATACAGAACGATAAATTCTAAGGACAATTCAGATCTACTCCAGTCTGATCTGAAATTTTTTGAAGTTTGGTGTTCTAAAAATAATATGTTTTTAAATCCAGATAAATGCCAAACTATGACCTTTTCGCGAAAAACGAATAATTTTATTTTTGATTATAAGATCAAAGATACTGCCTTAAGTCGTGTAGATACCGTCAAGGACCTAGGTATATGCATGGGTTCTAAGCTATCGTTTAACATTCACATTGATTATATTTGTAAAAAAGCATCTTCAATGCTTGGATTTATAAAACGCTGGGCCAAAGAACTGAATAGCATGATTACAACTACAACGTTGTATTTTGCAATCGTGCGTCCTCACTTAGAGTATGCAAGTCAGGTTTGGTCCCCAAGTTACAATGTGCATGTTGATTGAATAGAAAGAATCCAAAAACGTTTTGTTCGGTTTGCTCTAAGGGGCTTAAGTGGAACGGACATATTATACCTTCCTCCATATGAGGATCGTTTGTTAAAAATGTTTGTCTGTAAAAAATGCAGTGTTTAAGTGATCGAAGGAAATCTGCAGATATCGTATATTTACACCAGCTCATAACAGGTGTATTCGATTCTCCAGAACTTCTTTCTCACATAAATTTTAACACTTACCGTAGAAGCAGTAGAAACGCTAACAACTTAATTTATTTGCCATTTAGTAGAACAAATTATATGGCTACTGCTCCTTTAAGTCGCATGAGTTCCTTTGTTAACAATTGTAGCGTTTTTGATGTTAATTTGTCAAAAGGTCAACTCAAAAGTAGATTAAAATTAATTGTGTAATTAGATCTATTTATACGCATGGTTAGTTGTTATGCCTTGTGTTGTCCCTGAGCCCAACCCATGTATTGGTGGGTAAATTTTTCCCACATTAACTTGTTTGTGGTCGCTGGTATCCATAACATTGATATTTTTCAATGATTACTGGGTCGGTACTTTAGATGGGTTAATGCTGAGGAAGTGCGATAAAGCTGTAGTAGCTGAACTCTATTGTTATTGCATGTTAATGAAAACGAAAACAAATTGTCAAGGTTACTGGAATCAACCAAAGACAAAGTAAAAAATCTTAACAAAGCGGGCATATATTCGGTTAAATGTGAAAAGTATAAAAGAACGTACTATGGACTAACAAAAAGAAATGTGGAAGAGAGGTTTAAAGAACATCTACAGTATGCTCGCCTTAAGGTGGGACATGACATTCGCGGCAGAGAAAACAGACCTTTTTTTAAAAATTCATAACTCAGTCAAAAACAAACATTTATCCAACATTTTTTTTATTATTGTAGAGAATTGAACAAATTACAAGAAAAAAAAAATTCAAAAAAAATATATTTTTCACTCCAACATGGTTTTATAGAGCTCCAAACTGGCGACAGAGAAATAAAACGGGGCCTCGTGGTTGCAGCGCTGGGAGTTGCAAAAATTGTCTGATCTGGAAAAAAATTACTTTTTTAAATCTTAAAAAAATTGGTTATCGTATGACACGAGCTTTTTTTTAAATTTTTTTTCAATTTTTGGTGATGTTCCAAATTTGAAAGTGTGTTTTTTCGAAAAAAATATTGACTTCAAAAATTCATAAAAAATCGAAAAAAGCTCGTGTCATACGATAGCGAATCAAGTTTAAAAAAATTCGTCAAAAAATGAACCCGCTAGTGCCGCAACCAGTACGAAAAAACATGGTTTCGAGATAAACGCGTTCAAAGTTTGTGAACAAAGAAAAAAAGGTTACCTTCAATCTGCTATGCCTCCTTCGTACTGTATGCCTACGTTATCTTGTGTTGTGCTGTTTCTTATAATTTTTTGCAATCGTTTAGCAATTCGGGCTTCACCCTTGTACGAAATAACAACCACCAAAAGTCAGGTAGCAAGTAAAACAAGTATATACCAGCTGCCGTACGTAGGTAGCGCAAAAATTAAAAATGCGCTCTCACTAATCCAGCTGTAACTTTTGAACCCGAAGGAATTTTTCCATGAAATTTTTTTTTTTAGAATCTTAAGAATATTTACTAAAATATAAAATTATTAAAAAAAGATTTAAAAAAACTGCCAATGTCATGTAACCCCTTAACCAACCAAAGAGATCGGCGATTGCAACACATATGCTTATAGACGTTCATGAGCATATTATCATAGTTTAGACAATGCTAAACTTTTAAAACCAGAAATAGATGACCGTCGGCTTGACGCATACGAAGCTTACTTCATACAAAGAGATTAGAATGCATTGAATTTAGACAAAGGCAACGTTGACTCTTGCCTCTTTAATTTTATTTAAGTAAACATTTTTATTATGTGTTCGTTTGCTGCTTGTTTTAGTAAATGGTGTGTTGTATATAAAAAAATGTTTATCCGTTAACAACAATGTCATTGTAAGTTACAGTTATTAACATGCCAATTTGTACAACTGCAGTCGTGAATGCTGATGATGGGATGAAAGTCATCCCGAAATGCATCCAATAAATATTTTGTTCTATGTATATGAAACTTAATATTGATATCATTAGACTACACGGCGTTCAACAAAATGGAGAGTGTTCCAAATGAATTAATAAAATTTTTGTGTCTTATCGACTCCGGATCCACCACTTCACTACTTAATGACAGTTTATTACTAAAATATCCACGAACTCTTTTAAAAATACCTACAAAATGAAGAACAATTAACGATATAGTTACAATCTCACATGAATTAATAACCGAACTTCCTAAGGAGTTCGGCAAAAAAGCACATATAGCATGGAGACTTATTAAATTTCGAGAACAAAAACCCTTTGATACAATCCTAGGACAAAACATTTTACAACCTCTAGGTGCTATTATCGATATGAAAAAAAACTCTAACTATAAATAATAACCCAATGAAATTTCTTGGCTCCTGCCCTTATCAATTCGAAGAAATAATGAATTATATAAGAACCTTTATCTCAAAGTAAGAAAATACATAACACAATTGGTAGCAACTAATAAAGACCTTTTTTTTAAGAAGGTGATCAGCTCACCAGCACGTCCTTAATACAACACGAAATCGTATCTACAGTTAACACCCCGATTTATTCTAAAATCTATAGGTATCCACAAATCCATGAAAGAGAAATCAAAACACAAATAACTGAAATGCTTATAGTAGCTTATAGATTATAGAAACCTGAACGAGATAACTATAGACGATAAATTTCCTATACTCCACATAGATGGTATTTTAGATAAACTTGGCCGGCACAGTATCTTACGACATTAGACCTCGCTAAGGGCGTCCACCAAATTTTATTTTTAAGAAGAAGGCAGAAAGAAAACGGCGTTTTCAACACCACTTGGGCACTACGAATATAATCGTATGCCATTCGGGTTAAAGAACGCCCCATCCACGTTTCAGTGGATGATAAATCATGTCCTGAAGGACTACATCAATATAATTTGTATAGTATATATGGACGATATTCTAATATTTAGTACTTCAATAGAAGAACACGTCGATAGCATAAGCAAAATTTTCAATAAATTAAAACAGCACAATTTAAAAATACAGATCGACAATAGCAACTTTTTCGCAAAGGAAACTCACTTCCTAGGCCATATCTTAACACCGGAAGGAGTTAAGCCTAACCCACTAAAAATCGAACATATTCAAAAATTGAAATTACCTTCTACACCAAGATAAAGTCATTTTTAGGTGTCACTGGATACTATGGTAAATTCGTTAAAGATTATGCAAAAGTAGCACAACCATTGACTAAATACATTAAAAAAGGCATAAAAATAAACATAAATGATCCGATTTATATAAATGCATTCGAAAAACAAACAAATTCTTACGGAAGATCCCATATTAAGATATCCTGATTTTCGTAAAACATTAAAATTAGTAACGGACGCCAACAATTTTGCAATGGGAGCAGTGTTACAACAAGGTAAACATCCAATCTCTTATGCCAGTAGAACTTTAAACGATCACGAACAAAAATACTCTACAACTGAAAAAGAACTCTTGGCTATCGTTTGGGCCACCAACTATTTTAGACCCTACTTATATGGTAATAAATTCAACTTATTAACAGACTATCAACCATTGAACTGGCTTTACGCTAAATCAAATGGAAAGGATATCAACCCGAGGTTGCAAAGACGGCTTCTCAAATTAGGAGAATACAATATTAACATAGAATATATCAAAGGTTCGGAAAACAAAGTAGCTGACTTTTTGAGCAGAATAAACAGTGACACAAACAAAATGAATGCTATCGAAAATGATCGTAAAGGATCTTGTATTTTATCTATGGTAAATAATAATGATAACGAAAATATAGACACAATACACTCTCAAGAGGAGAAACCTAATAATCAAAGTCCAATTCTAGAAACTATAGTAAATCGTTTTAAAACCCAAATCATTTTTACAGTAAATTAAACAAAAGCATTCGAAGTACAGGGTTGTCCATATTCGAAGCGCCCATTTCAAAAAATCGATTGTAGTGCGGCTTGTGTGTGGTGGCGCGCCGTCTTGTTGAAACCAGTAGTGCCTGATACGCTTTCGACGAACGATTGGCATGAAAAAATTGTTTATCATATCGCGATAACGCTCCTGATTGACAGTAATTCTGTGGCCATTATCATCTTCGAAAAAGAACGGCCCAATGAGCATTTAGCACAAACGCCGCACCAAACAGTGACTTTTGCATCGTGAAGAGGTACCTCTTGAATCTCTTGTGGATTTTCAGTTTCATACAAACGATAAATTGTTTTCTTGGAAGGCGCACTTTTCACTTTATTTATTTTTTTGAAAGCACGTTGAGTTTTCACTATTGACTTGTTTTGTTGAATGTAAATTTCAACAATTTTAGAGCGTTCGCGTGGCGTGTACTCTTCCATTGTAAACATTTGCTTGGAATGACGCTTCAAGCGCGGTATGTCATTAGTCGATTTGGCATCACTGCGGAAAGTTACAGTGTTGCCAGATGGGCGCTTCGAATATTGACAACCCTGTAGTACACAAAAATAAAAAAATTTATATTTCCCGTGAAGACCTAGATAGTAATGTGTCACATATTTTAAAAAGACATATTGAATCCGGTAAAATCGCCATTTATAGCGAACTAAATTATCAAGAATACAATAAACTCCAACAATTAATAATATAACTTTTTGACAGCGTATATTCAGTTAAATTTGTGAAATGTTTATACCACGCAAAAGACGTTAAGACGTTAACAGGAACAAGCCCTTAAACAAATTAAAAAATATCATAAATTTGAAACTGGCCATACAGGGATTAACGAAAATTACGACGGACTGAAGAAATTAATATACTTGCCTAACTTAAAAATATTATTTCAAAAGTTTATAAACAATTGTGGTACATAGAAACCCAATCAAGAATAAATTTTATTTAACAGAGACCCCAAAAGACTGTAATGAACTAATTCATATGTTCAAACTTTCTAACCTTTGTTGACAGATTCTCTAAATTTGCGTCAGCTTTCTATCTCGAAGACAGAAATAATCAAACAATAATTGAAAAACAACGACAGTATAAATCACAGAAAGGACATTAAAAAATTTAATAGCTGACAACGAATTTAGTAGTATCAACATTGTAACGATGCTTTGCTGGGGTATAACTCGCCGGATCCAGTGGTTCGTCTACAAAGAATTTATTTGATTCAGGGACTCTTCAATAGCTAGGAAAACAAGGAAACTATTTCGTTTTAATTCTGATAATGATTTATTCATAAAATTCTCTTATAAGTGACTGTTCCTTTATTCAATATAAACTGCTCCTTAATATAACTTCCTAGTCTTGACGTTGCAACGAGTAATGTCAGTTTCGTGTGCCCTGTTCTATTAGAGGGCGTTGGCGTGCGCGTAGTGCCACGACAATCTTGACCGATGTGGTATGACCTTTATAATGTCAGCGATTCGTGTGCGTAGTGCCACGACAATCCTGACCGATGTGGTATGACCTTTATAATGTCAGCGATTCGTGCGCGTAGTGCCACGACAATCCTGACCGATGTGGTATGACCTTTATAATGTCAGCGATTCGTGCGCGTAGTGCCACGACAATCCTGACCGATGTGGTATGACCTTTATAATGTCAGCGATTCGTGCGCATAGGGCCACGACAATCCTGACCGATGTGGTAATAACTAGCGTCTGACCGTAGTAAGTATTCGTAGTAGTGGGTTCTTTTGAGGAATTTTGAGGTATAATGACACTAACTTATAGTTGGCAAGGATTCATAGGGACCCGAGCCCAACATACAAAAATCGTGTCTTAGGAACTAGGACTTATGGTTGGCAAGGATGCATAGGGACCCAAGCCCAACATATAAGACTTAGCTCCAATAAAGATTAGACTGACACTAGTTTATAGTTGGCAAGGATTCATAGGGATCCGAGCCCAACATACAAAAATCGTGTCTTAGAAACTAGGACTTATGGTTGGCAAGGATGCATAGGGACCCGAGCCCAACACACAAGACTCAGCTTCAATAAGGACTAACTACTGAAAACCACTTACCTACTACGGACGTCTGCTCACGACTCGAGCTCACAGCAAAAGAGACTGAATTCTAATCTGCGTGCCGTTTTATAGCTGTCAAACGAAAGCTATGTACTGCATAATGTTTGCAGGTTCCATATTGCTTGTTTCTTTTCTCCCTCTTTCGCATGAATTTTTCGCTGTATTACTACATATCACTTTGTAGTTTTACTGTCACTCATATTCTGCTTTCTTTGTGTTAGTGCGTTGTCGCTTACTAAATTTGTAGTTTTACTTATGTTGCGCATGTTGTACTAATGTTGTCTCGCTTTTGTGCATGTACTCTGCGTTCAAATATGTGCCTGTCTCGTAAATGCCATACGGGGTACGCTCCGCAAGAGTACTTTTCCGACTCGTTTACACCGCCAAGTAATAAAATACCTTACTAAATGTCATACAATAAATAGAATCTTTAGTGTAACTTATGAAACTAAGATTTATATTAGGTTATATTAATATAATGAAAACTAAAAGTAGGAAAAAGATGAAAAACCACATTACTTCATTTTAACCCACTAATTAAATAAACTCAAATAATACAAAAAATGTTAAAATTGTTACGGCCAAAATACGCTGCTATTATGGGCGTCACAACATAAAAAATTTCTTAAGAAATTAAGACATAGAACTACACTTGGCAAAACCAAACAATCACACAGGTAATGCAGACATAGAAAGGCTTCATAGTACGAGATCTCAACATTAAGGACAAAATGAGCAAAGCTATTGAATATTACAATAATAGTTTCCACTCCGTTATCAAGGAAAAACCCAAAAATGTTCACGAAGGTAAGTGCGACAAAACTGTAATACACAATAACTTGTGTAAAGAAAAACAAAGATATATAGATAAACAAAATATAGAAAGGAAAAATTATTTTGAAAGAAGGACAGAAGGTTACGTAAAAAAGTATAAATCAGTCAGGCATAAAGAAGAAGCAAAATTCAAAAAACTTAATCTATCTAACATTCATACATCAAATATTAAAAGACCCACTAAATTTGCAGGCCTATTGGATCCTCAAACTATTCTTGATAATGATGACCTGGACTTTGGCGCTGGGACAAGTGACGCTAGAACAAATAGAAACTGATTAGGGGTATGTTGAAATACAGACAGGAGATGTGGACATTGTTAAGAGCTACATCACAATTCTTTATATTATAAATCCATCAGAAATATCACTTATGCTAGATGAATTCGAAACAAATATTAAACAAGCAAACCTGCAATCAAAACGAACAACACTAAACATGCAATTCGAAACAAATATTAAACAAGCAAACAAGCAATCAAAACGAACAACACTTTACATGCAAATTAACTTCATTAGAAACAAAATCAAAACCCTTACTTCACACAGACAAAACAGAGGCTTAATAAACCTAATAAGAACAGTACAAAAATGGCTTTTCGGAACGATGACCGACAAGACATAGAGCAACATCTCAACACGATAGATACAAATAACCACAATGCCATAGAAAACCTTAACAAATAAATCTACATTAATACAAATTTCAACAAAACATAAACTAAAACAAATCATACAACACGATCGCGACATAATAACACCACGTTTTAATTCAATAGAAAATGCATACATTAAAATACACAACGAAATTTTATGTATGGATTTCGCCTTAAAACTAAAAATATTTCATGATAATGTAGAACACATTCAAGACAATATTGCAACAAGTGGACTAGGTGTACTTCATAGCAACATGCTCACAGACGAAGAAATTACAAAATATAATATTGACGCTCAAAAATTACAAAACAATAAATCTGCATCACTCGTCGACACCAATAATAACATTATTTTTGCCATTAAAATTCCCCAAGAAATAGTTAAGTTACGAAAAATCCTATTAATGCCATTAGCAGACACCAGAGTTAATGTTTAATCCAAAGTACACGCAGAGAAAAAAACGTTTTTCGCCAATTTGCAGTAAATGAACTACGTTTATCGTGCTTGGAAACGCGCTTTGGAAACGTATCAACAGTTACGAGAAACGGAAAAAGTTGCGGAAAAAGGGTTATTTAGTTGTAGGAAATGAATTTCGTTTGTTATAAGCGCGTGCAATTTTTTAAGTGAGGCAAATAAAGAATTTGTTTGTTGCATTTCTATTTCTATTCAATTTCTATTTGAATTAATTCAATTCAATTCAATACAATTCAATTCAATTCAATTCAATTTCTAATAAAACCAAACAAAAAAACGAAAAACAAATTTGTGTCAGCTGGGGACTCGAACCTAGGGTTCGATTGTAGTTCGCATACAAATCAAGCACCTTAACCACTATGCCACGGCCAGCACAGAAATCTGGTGGAAATTTTTCGTTTTTATCGCGCTTCTGTCAAGCTTCTGTCCATGACAAATGTTTAACTTTTGCCATAAACGAAAAAAAATAGTGTAACTTTACTTCAATACAATTGAACTCCAAGCAGCAGCACTAGGCGAATATTAGCCGACTGAAAATTCAATTGACGGTGGTGCAACACGTTAAGCAGAGCGCGCAGTAAACCAGACATCGACGAGTCCGGATTCGAATTCCAATGATTGAACTTAGATAAATATCAATTATTTCAAATCATATTGAATTTATATGTTAGAAGAAATGTTTATAATAAAATAAAAATTTTCATATTAGAATTCAATCAAAATGCTATTTTTAGTAAAGCGAATTGCGTTGCTATTTTTTTTTATTTTTTCGATATTTTTCGCTATTTTTTTGTTAGTTACAACTGAATATTCATTTGCAGCTACTACAGCTCGCAAACGAAGTATAATTGGCTAATTTTTCAATTGCGCTAAGCGGAAAATTTCTCTGCGTGTATGTTATAAAAAATGGTATCGAAACCTTTGAGTATGAAAACCAAACGGACTTACAACACTTAAAAAATTATAATGATTGTTTAGCTAAAAAGAATTGTATAAAAATCTTTAATAATGCATCAGAAATATTAAATATTAAACAAGGTGTAATAGTTGGAAAGAATTTGTATAACACTATTATAACAATTGATTATAATAACAAAAACACAGAACTTAATGGAAATTACTTAATTAATTTTAATAACTGAACAATTCAGATAAATAATAAAAATTTCACTAGTAAAATGAAAACACCCAAATATAGCATTGTACTTCCAACCAACTTAGAAAATATGAAAAATACAAGCAAAGCATTTATATTTGACGACATTATATTAAAACAAATAGAAAATATCGATTTTATAAAAGAAATATATTATCAAAAGAAACAAAATTATATAAATCTAACAATTTATGCTATACTAGCCATAACTATTATTATTATAAGCAGCCTATTGGGAAAATGTATCCATAAAAATAGAAATATTAAACTTAATATTCATACAATATCGACTCAGGAGAGTCTTCAATCTAAGGAAAGTACAGTTTTGATAAAAGTTTTTGTTTGTGCTAAAGACAATGGATAGAAAAAGTAATAGAAATAAAAATAAAAGAAACACTGGAAGCAATCGAAAAACTGGCCCCTTGAAACGCCAGTTTCGTGGTAACCAACACGAAAGAGATGAGGACACCGAATTCACAAGTACATCGGCAAAAAAATTTAAAAATAATGGAACCGAAGACAATAATTGACGAGAAAACGGAGAATTGCATTTTGGGGTTTTATACAGTTTTCTCGGCGATTGTTAATCTGGTGATATGTGCCAAATGTAAAGAACAAACCGAGTTTAAAAAAGCATCGCCGTGTGAAATTGGCTTCAAAATTGGGGTTCACTGCGCTTGCCCGACCACTACATACATTTTTTCGTCGTCTTTGGTTGGCAAATCATATTTGATGAACCGGCGCTTGATTTTTGCCATGAGGCTTTTAGCCATTGGGCCAAAAGGCATTAACACGTTTTGTGGCCTCATGGATATCGGCAGAGGTGTGGGTAACTCGTTATACTACACTGCGCTGGAGAACTTTAATACAGCTGCAAGCGCGATCTATGAATACACTCTTTCAAAAGCCGTGAAAGAAGAGAAAGATGCCATGGTCACAGCCGATCCACAGTGCGACCCAACAATGTTTACCGTATCAGGTGATGGCACTTGGAAAAAACGTGACTTTTCTTCACTATACGGTGCTACAACGTTGATTGGCAAATAAAGTAAAAAAAAGTCGACTCTGTTGTAAATTCCAGCGTATGCAACAGTTGCAAGTATTGGGAAGCTTAGAAGCAAGAAGACCCACTGTCATGTGAAATTTGAATTGAACACCACGAAGAGGAATGCCGTGCCAACCATCAAGGAAGCTCTGGGAAGATGGAGGTGGATGCGATAAACGAAATGTTCGCCATATCAGTCCAAAAGCATGGCGTAAAGTACTGCAAGTTATCGGCGATGGCGACTCAAAAACATTCAAAGCTATTGTCGATGACGATCCGTAAGATGGCGACCCAATCGTCGAAAAAAAAGAATGTATATCGCACGTACAAAAAAGAATGGGCACCAGACTCCGCAAGGCCAAAAAAGAGAACAGAAGCAAGGGTGCAGGCAAACTTACAGCTACAGTCATCTCTGATATAACAGCATATTATGGCCTCGCTATTCGTCGTCATCCAGAGTCGGTTACTGACATGAAGAAGGCTGTTTGGGCAACGTTTTTGCACAAAATCTCGACTGATGAAGCTCCACAACAATAAGACTGTCCGGCCGGTGCGTCGAGCTGGTGCGCCTGGCAAAAAGCGGTAGCAGAAGGGACAATCGACAGCTTCAAGCATACGTAGGCACAACTAAATCAGAGAGTCCAGGAAGTCCAGGAAATCACGTTTTTGAATTTCGAAGTCACTTTTCTCCGGTTCTACTGAACCGATTTTGATGAAACCAAGTGCAGTCGACGCAGAATTGTCGAAACTGCATGCTCAAATTTTATTTTGATGTAAAAAATAACTTCAAACTCTAACGCGTTTATCTCGAAACCACGTTTTTCGAGCTTGCGGCCCAGATTGCGCCCGTAGTTCTGAACCTATTTTGATGAAACAAAGTGCAATCGACGCAGAATTGTCACAATTTTTGTCCCTACCTCAATCACAATTTTAAACAATTTTTTATTTACACTAAACTACAAAAAAAAAGACCCAAAATCGGTTTTTCATTTTTCAATGACGGCCATTTTGTAAAAAATAATCGCAAAATTATGATTGAAGTAGGGACTAGAATTACATCTGTACTGAATCTAACGCCGTTTACTTTTTTCATTTCAGATGATCCGAAGTCGAGTTATCCGGGCCGCAAGCAGCATACCTTTTTTTCGAAGCCCAATTTTGAAGGCCGACATTTTTTTAAACAGCCCTCGTACAAAGGAAAAAAAATTTTATTTAATTTAATATGTTCTTAGTATAATAAAAAAAAAAACAGAATTTAAATAACTCTTCGAGTTTTCAAATGAGAAGTTTTTCAAAAAGTGTCCAAAAACAGCCTTCCATCCAGGAATACTCCCTTAACTGAGTAGGACATAATCTCTTTTAAAATTTTTAATTTTGTCACATATGCTCTGTGTTGTTTACAGTATGAGGAATGTGTTGACTAAATATATTGGTGGCAACGGGACTTTTGTTATTGTGGTAACTGATCAGTAGAACGTGCACAAATTTTTGGCGCGATATTCGTTTTCTTAACAATTGCATTTTGTTTATTTATTGGTTGATTTTATAGCCACGGGTAAAGGTGCAAAGCTAGCTAATTCTAAACAGAAAATAATTAAAATTTTGAGAGCCGAGAATTATTCCAACAGACAAATTGCGAACAGAAAAGGCAGGCGTAAGGGAGTAATTAGGAATTTTTTTAAAAGGGTCCAAATTACGGCGTTAAAGCTCCAACTAGAGGAAACACGAAGCTAACGTTGTGCCAAAACGGACAAAATCGACACGAAGGAACCCAGAATCGATTATCTTATCGACAAATTAAGGACAAATTGGATCTACCCGTCACTCTCCGACATGTCGCACGAGCTTAAAGCGCCATACCTACGATAAAATGGACAAAACTAAAGGCAAAACCACGCTTAACTGATTCTCATAAAACCAGGCGATTGGAGTTTTATACATGTCCTGGAGTGAAGAATGGCGAAACGTTATTTTTTCGGATGCAAAAAGTTTAATCTGGATGAGCCGGACTGTTACAGTTGTTATTGGCATGATTTGAGCAAACACAACGTAGTACGTTCAAAACGAAATTTCTGTGGAGGAATGGTAATGGTTTGGGATCCTTTTCGTACTTTGGAGCGACACCAATTTGCTTCATCACACAGAAAATGAACTCCGAAACATACACGGAATTATAAGAGGATGTTTTGGTGTCTTATTATGACAACGATCCTGAGAGAGAGTTTATCTTCTAGCAAGACAATGCGTCAATACATGTTTTAAGGCAATCGAAAGAGTAGTTTTCTTCAATCTAGTTAAGCTAGCTCAAGCTAGTTCAACTTGCTGCAATGGCCTGCGTGCAGTCCAGATTGATACCCCATCCAGAACCTTTGGGTCATACTTGCTGGTAAAGTCCACTCAAAGGGGAAACAGAACAACAGCGTGAACGAACTGAAAAATGCGATTCGCCAATTTTGGGGTGAAATCGGTCCAGAAACCCTACAAAAGCTAGTTAACTCTATGCCAAATCGAATTTTTTCCTTCATTCAAAATAAAGGAGGTCACACAAAATACTAAAACGGCAATATCTTCTTTTTCAGTTATATGTTTATTTTTTATTGTATGCGTATAAACGAATGTCCACCCTGAAACTCGCTTGTTGTAGAAAATAAAGTAAGTGGAATAATTTAAGTTAAATCTTGTATATATTTAAGTTAAAAATGTAAAAATATAAGATCCTATGTTTTTAAAACCAACCAACATTTTTTTGTTTAGCTAGTTTTGGCAAAAATATGTGTGCGTAATGTCTACCACTGTAGATATAGATTATATAGTGATTCGTTGTACTCTCTTGACATGTTTCAAATAAATTTTTTAATTTTTATAAATTTTTTTTTAATTTAATATTAACAAAATACTAGATTTAATTTTTGTTAGTAATGATTTCAACGAATACCAACGAAACAGTTTATCACAAAGCTACTTTAATGAATTTTAGTTTTTACACCTTTTTGAATTCTTCAACACAGTTTTAAAAAGGCAAATTATGTAGGTCTCAATGATTTCTTTAACTTTTGGGAATCGAGATCTACATAATATGAACTTTATTCTTAACTTTAACATATTTTCTTTAAACTCTACAAGAAGTGTTACATTTATATGTGCCCTTAAAGAAGTTAATGCAAAACTGAAATTTGCCTTCGTTCAAGCGTCGTTTGCTTAACTTAAAAAATTTGAGGAACAAAGCTCATAAAAAATTTAAACAAACCAAATCTGAACACGTTAAAAATCTATTTTATTTAAGAAGGAGAGAGTTTGACTTTCTCTCAAATTTTTTGTACAAAAATTATTTAGCAAATTATTAATGTAATATACACTGACTTTGTGAAAGCTTTTGACACTTTACCTCATAATGTTCTTTTATATAAACTTGAAGAACTTGGTTTTCATTCTAGCTTATTGAAATGGTTAAGTATATATTTACATAAGAGACAACTTACTGTTAAAACTAATGATAGGTATCAGGCCTATAGACAAGGGAGGAGTTTTAGGTGTTTTTGGGTGTTGTTACATTAGAACTACTTTGTTGATGTACCAGCCGAGTGCAGCGCTGCCAGAATGGTGTAGTGGTCAATGTGTGCGATGCCCACTCTACATTATAATTACTTGATGGTTACAATTTTAGCTAAATCATAATATAATATTGTATTTCGTTTGCATTGTAGAAAGCGTTTAAGAATCTTTAGAACCTGAAAAGTGTCCAGAACTGCCTTTGGAGCCGGCAGTTGCAGGAGATGATAATTTCATTTCAAACATTTAGTTTTCCTGTCAGTGGTTCGCGTAATCTTCGATTTAAGCAGTCTTGGTTGAGTCGTTGGCATTAGTTAGCTTACTCCAAATTGAAAAACGGAGCTTATAGTAAGTTTTGCTTTTTTTTAGCACTGACGCGGGATCTCAACCGTTTGGGACAACAAAAATTTTTAAAAATAAAATTTTTATACCTTTTGAATGTTGTCGAAAAAGTCAATTAAATTTAAAAATTTTGCGTAGTGATCTGTTAAAGATAAGGAGTCGGTTACGGATTTACTTATAACAAAATGTTAGCCTTCTTATCGTGGTCATTTTTCTAGTAGTTAACAAGTGGCTTATAGTTCAACATTGCTTTATACAAAATTTTTACCCGATAGCAGCTTGTAGGTAAATTGTTAGAAAACTATAATAAGGCGCTTACGAAAATATCGTTTAGAAGTAATTTTCATTGTTGGTCACATTTCTAACGGTGTGGAAAATTTTTACAAAATTACTGTTTATATACCTTTCCTTGGTGCAACAATTTACAACATGGAAGTACAGGGCTGTCCATATTCGAAGCGCCCATCTGGCAATACTGTAACTTTCCGCAGTGATGCCAAATCGACTAATGACATACCGCGTTTGAAGCGTCATTCCAAGCAAATGTTTACAATGGAACAGTACACGCCACGCGAACGCTCTAAAATTGTTGAAATTTACATTCAACAAAACAAGTCAATAGTGAAAACTCAACGTGCTTTCAAAAAAATAAATAAAGTGAAAAGTGCGCCTTCCAAGAAAACAGTTTATCGTTTGTATGAAACTGAAAATCCACAAGAGATTCAAGAGGTACTTCTTCACGATGCAAAAGTCACTGTTTGGTGCGGCGTTTGTGCTAAAATGCTCATTGGGCCGTTCTTTTTCGAAGATGATAATGGCCACAGAGTTACTGTCAATCAGGAGCGTTATCGCGATATGATAAACAATTTTTTCATGCCAATCGTTCGTCGAAAGCGTATCAGGCACTACTGGTTTCAACAAGACGGCGCGCCACCACACACAATCCGCACTACAATCGATTTTTTGAAGCAATTGTTCCCTGGCCGTTTGATGTCAAAAAATGGTGATTTCGATTGGCCGCCAAGATCACCAGATTTAACGCCTTCAGACTTCTTTTTGTGGGGTTATTTGAAATCAAAGGTTTACGTCAACAAGCCAAAGACCCTAGAAGAGCTGAAAACCAACATCCGTCAAGAAATAACCGCCATTCCCATCGAAATGTTGAAGAAAACCATGGAAAATGCTGCAAAACGGGCACAATATGTCGTAGAGGCCAATGGCGACCATTTACGAGATATCATATTCAAGAAATGATGTAAGCAAATCTACTTGAACCCAATTAAATGATATTCATGACGAACAGACAAAAAATTGTGGTTTCTTTGATTTATTTAAAAATAAAATGGGCGCTTCGAATATGGAAAACCCTGTACTATTTACAAAGCACAACTGGCTTTTGTTGATTTTGATGACATTCGATAACGTGGAACGATCAAAATTTTAATTAAACAATATGCAAGAATTTTACCTTGCTCTGGTAACACAACCAGGTAAATAAAATTAAGTTTTATTAAAAATTCATTAAATTCATTCATTTTAAACTAAATTCCTTTGATTTATAGATATCAAAAAATATCGATATATTTTTTATGAAACTCCCCCCTTGGGTAAATCCTGGCTACGGGCCTGATAGGTATTCAAAAAATATTTTTGTAACGTCAGGAGTTCCACAAGGAAACTATTTATATTTATAACGCTATTTGCGTTATTCATTAATGATTTAAACTATAATTTTAAGTTCTGTAAAACTTTATTATATTCAGATGATTTAAAAATGTTTAAAAATTTATTTGATTGTACCAAATTTCAAAAATATATCAATGCGTTTTTAATGGTGTGCTATAAATGGAATGAGCCTCAACTTTTCAAAATGTAAGATTTTTACTTGTTCACGTAAAGTGTACACTATACTTATACTTATATTATGATTATAGTAATAGTAATGAAGCTATTTTACTCGAGTCGATGTTATTACAGATCTTGGCATATATTTCGATACCAAACCGACATTTGCTTATCATAGGGAGTATATTATTTCAAAGGCAAATTCTCAATTTGGCTTCTTAAAACGGAATTCTAGAGAATTTAAAGACCCGTTTACATTAAAGACACTCTTTCTAAGCATGGTTAGATGTCATCTGGAATATGTAAGTCTTGTCTGGAATCCTTTTTACGATACTCAGATCAACCATCTTGAAAGAATACAGAAAAAATTTACTAGATTTGCTCTTCGTCATATGTTTTCTTGGGAAACTATGCCTGAATACACTATGCGCTGCCAGTTGTTAAACTTAAAAAGTCTACAACAAAGAAGGCAACCGCATATTGTTTTGCTTATTAAAGATATTCTTGATAACCAAAACTGCTCTGTATTGTTGGCGCTCATTCCTTTTTACGCTCGTTCAAGATTGCATAGGAAAAGAAGCTTATTTTATATTAATTTCCATCGAACTAATTACGGCAACAACCAGCCTAGGACTAGGTGTTTACATTTTTGCAATTAAGCTGAAAATAATATTGATTTTTGTTCTCATAGAGATATTTTTAAACGTGATCTTTTCAACTATGTATCGGTTGGCAAACTAAGTCATTGCGGATTTTTTTTTAGAAAATAAGACATTTTTTTTCATGGAACGAAATAACTTTATTCTGTAATGTATTGCCCATTTTGAGCAATGACCTTTTGCCATCTTTCAGGCAGCATCATAATGCCACGTTCATAAAACTTCTGGTTTTTATCAGCAAAAAACTGAACCAGGTACGATTTGACATCATCATTATTATTGAAATTTTTACCATTCAAGGAGTTTTGTACAGATCGAAATAAAAAGTAATCAGATGGTGCAAGGTCAGGACTATATGGTGGATGTGACAAAACATCCCAACCAAGCTCCAATCATTTTTGCCGAGTGTCCAAAGATGTGTGTGGCCTTGCATTGTCATGGTGGAATACAACACCTTTTCGATTTGTCAATTCGGGCCGTTTTCTTCAACTGTATTCTTCAATTTTGTTAGTTGTTCAATGTAGATATCTGAATTGATCGTTCGGTTGGGTGGTAAAAGTTCAAAGTAGACAATTCTTTTGTAATCCCACCAAACTGATAACATAACTTTCTTTTAATGAATATCAGCTTTTGATGCTGTTTGAGCTGGTTCACCTGGCTTGCTCCACGATCTTTTCCGATTGACATTGTTGTAAACAACCCATTTTCCATCACCAGTTATCAATCGTTTTAAAAATGAATCATTTTCATTACGTTTCTTTAAAAAATCGCAGATGTTAATGCGTTGTGTTAGGTGATTTTCTTTCAGTTCATGAGGAACCCATATATCGAGATTTCGTACATAGCAAAGATGTTTTAAGTGATTTTCAATGCATGTATGTGATACATGAAGTTTCTCTGCTATCTCACGTGTTGTACTGTGACGATCCGAATCGATTATTGCTTTGATTTGGTCGTCATCAACTTCAACTGGACGACCAGCGCGCTTTTCGTCTTTGAGTGAAAAATCACCAGATCGAAATTTGGCAAACCAATTTTGATATGCCGTTCTTTTAAAGCTTCGTCACCATAAACAGCACATAACTTTTTGTGAGCTTGCGATGCGTTTTTTCCTTTCCGGAAATAAAAAAGCAAAATATGACGAAAATGTTCGTTCTGATTTTCCATTTTTCAACAGACTCCAAACAAAAACTACACAACCGATAAAAAATTTTTTTTTACTGATTGACAGTTGAAGTAACAACAAACAAAACCTAAAAATTCAACTAAAGCCATCTATGAGTGAAATCCGCAATTACTTAGTTGCCATCCCATAAGTTAAATTTAAGTTTATCTGTAATATATTAAGTTATGTCTGTTAGGGTTAAGCCCAGTAGATCGATAAATAAATAGATATAGATATAGATATAGATATAGATATAGATATAGATATAGATATAGATATAGATATAGATATAGATATAGATATAGATATAGATATAGATTTTTTTTTTTTTTTTATTTTATTTTATTCGAAGGGGGAACCTTCAAAAGGCGCCACCGTGCAGGTGGGAGTGTGCGATTCTTACGCACTAAACCTAACCTCCGCATTGAATCGTCGTCCCTGTATAAGCCCCGTGGGACCGCCGCAAAGCATGACTTCACGGTGCATGGGAACAGCACTAAGCTGGAAACTGATGGACTTGTGTCCGTATTCTAAAAGATTTGGTCATGGGCTTGTCTATAAACTCAACCTTATCTATTTCGCAAACGCTCAACTCTTCGCAGTTCGTCGATAATCAGTCGTGCTAGGGTGCTAACCACTGACCAGTTAGCTTCATTTCTCAGCATAAGGGTAACCAAGTTTTGATCAGTTACCGTTTCGCCGAGACTGACCGAAGCCTCAAGTCTGGCATTTTGGAACTTGGGGCACTCGAAGAGGACATGGGCCGCGTCTTCTGGTATACTTCCCTCGCAATTGGTACAATAGGGATCTGCAACGTGCTTGTATTTGTGCAGATATGCCCTGAAGCAACCGTGCCCGCTTAAAATCTGCGTAATGTAGAAGTTCATGGAGCCGTGAGTTCTACCAAACCAAGCGGTAATGTTAGGGATGAGCTGATGAGTCCATCGACCCTTAACTGAGCTATCCCAGCGATCCTGCCACTTTAGCAGGCTTCTCTCCCGTGCGAGTCTTTTGCGAACTGTTGGGTTTTCGCTATTGGCTTCGAACAGCGTTTCCTCTACTAGAAGGTCGATAGGTATCGAGCTTGCAAGGACTAATGCTGCATCCTCGGAAACTGTTCTGAAGGCACAGCATACCCTGAGTGCGCCAAGTCTATGCACTGATTCAACACCACGTCGGTATGACTTCGTTCTCATTGCTGTGGCCCACACCGTTGACCCATACATCACGATGGATCGTACTACATTAAGGAGTAGTATCCTGCGCGGCTGTTTGGGGCCTCTCGTATTCGGCATCATTCTCGATAAAGACATGCATGCGTTGGATGCTTTTTTATGGGCATACTGGAGATGCTGCTTAAATGTTAATCGGGAGTCAATCATCACGCCAAGGTATTTAATGCATTCCTTTGATTGCACCAGCGTCCCATTAACATTGATGCTTGCAACTTCCATCTTTTTGCGGCTGCTTATGAGCACCGCTTCGGTTTTATGTTCGGCTAGACAAAGACCTACTGACATAAGCCAGTTATATATAATGCCGATCGCCACACTACTGAGTGCCTCGACTTCTTTAAGATGTTTGGCAGTGGCCACAACCTCTAGGTCGTCCGCAAAGCCGACGATCTTAACGCCTGTGGGAACTGCGAGTCTAAGGACGTCGTCATACATAACGTTCCACAGCAGGGGCCCTAGGACTGACCCCTGTGGGACACCACCGGAGACGTTATACACCATTATCCCCTCGTCTGTTGCATAGCGTAGTATTCTACCATCGAAGTAGTTCGATAATATCTTAGAGAGGTAGCGTGGAATTTCAAATTTTGTGAGCGCTTTCATTATCGTATCCCAGTTTGCGGAATTAAAGGCATTTCGCACATCCAGCGTTGCCACCAGGCAATACTGCTTTGCCCCCTTCTTCCAGCTAGTGCCTTCGATAGCTTTACTTGCTATGCTTGTAACCAGTTTTATGGCATCGGACGTAGAGTGACTCTTTCGGAAACCAAACTGTTGGCTCGAGAGTCCTCCTCTGGATTGTATTGCTTCTTCGAGGCGGTTGTACAGCAATTTCTCGAAGATCTTGCCTATCGTGTCGAGCAAGCATATAGGTCGGTAGGCTGAGGGATCCTCCAGAGAGCCGCTACCTTTTGGTATTAGCACAAGCTTTTGCGTCTTCCATTGTGCGGGGAATATGCCCTCTGTGAGACAAGCGCTATACAGCTGTACGAAGGCTTGTGTTTGGGCTGCAATGGCCATTTTTAGCGCGTGGTTCGGTATTTTATCTGGCCCTGGGGCCTTCTCGCTATGAACAGCATTGGAGATTTTCATTACCTCTTCTGCGGCTACCATGGAAATGGCTTGCACGTCGCCATGATTAATGACGGGCTGCATCGGTGGTTGCTGAGGGAAGAGCACACTTACAATGCGGCTAAGTATGCGAGGGCACGTGGGTGGTGGTCGTCCGAATGACTTCATCTTTTTCATTATCAGTCTATAGGCGGTACCCCATGGGGTTACGTCCGCTTCGTCGCATAACTGCAAGAAGCACTCGCGCTTCCTCGAACGAATCTTGTGTTTGAGCAGCTTCCTGCGCTCTCTATAGACCTCGCGCAGTTCTTCGAACCTGTCGGTCCCTCTGGCGCGGTAGTAACTTCTTCTGGCTTGGTGGCATTGGCTGCGTGCTTCGGCGATTTCGGCGGTCCACCAGTACACAGGCTCGTGGTGGTGCTTACTTGGCCTTCGCAACATCATCGCTGCGTCGCAAGATCTTTTCAGCTGCTCTGTTGCTTGCCTAGCCATATTCTGTGCTGAGCCAGTGAGGTGTATGTCAGCCATCATTGCTGTGAGGATACCTTCATCAAGCGTTTCGACCTTGTATGATGGCTCGCTATGGGGGCCTCTGCTCCGCCAGTTGGTTTGCCTTTCCAACGTGTACACGATTGCTTGGTGATCGCTATGCGTGTAGACGTCGCTTACTTGCCACTGTACTTGCGTGCTCAGGTCACAACTGGCAAATGTCAGGTCAATTACTGAGCTGCCATTCGCGTTGGAGAATGTACACTGCGTTCCCGTGTTTAAAAGCACAACCTCTAACGAAGCAAAAGCCTCCAGAATAATGAGCCCTCTTTGATTCGTTCTCTGGCTTCCCCAGTCTACGGCCCACGCGTTGAAGTCACCAGCAATAACAACTGGACTGATTCCTCTAACATCGTCAACTATTGCGTCGACAGTAACAGCAAACTCTTCTATGGATAGACTTGGTGCAAGGTAGCAGCTTACAATATGTGTGCCCATAACTTCTACACGAACAAAACCGTTTGCACGTGTATGCTGCCTCATTAGGGAAGGATGTCTTCCGCAGGACCATATGGCGGCTCTTCCAGAAATGTCTGATGCCCAGACTCCTGGTGCTTTCGCGTTATAAGGCTCACTCAAGATAGCTACATCAGTGCTTAGATCTCGAACGGTTTGCGCTAAAAGATCTTGCGCTGCGCGACAGTTGCTAAGATTCAACTGTAAGAACCTCATCATTTCCTAGGTTTGCTAGCTCCTGAAAAGGACGAACATTTCCAGCTTCCGGCACGGTGATTTGTTTCCGAGCATTTCCTTTCTAAGCACAAGAAACAGCTTGCTTCTGCAGAACACTCTTTTGCTTTGTGGCCCTCTTTGCCGCATTTCATACAGCACTTACTTCGGTCTGTGCTGTTGCAAGTTTTCGCCGTGTGACCAAAGTCGAGACACTTAAAGCATCTGGTTGGCGTAACTTTTTCGCGGACTCTGCAAATGACCCAGCCAACTCTGAGCTTGCCAGTCTCTATCAGCTTCCTCGCCTGCACTGCTGGAAGGCTTATGACCGCTGTTTGCGTGCCTGCATAGGCTTTACGGAGTGATTTCACTCTTGCCACCTTTAAGTCGCCGAGCTGCTTTTGGACTGCGCTGCAGACATCTTCCGGTGTTGTAACCTCGTCAAGATCCTTGATCTCGACCTGTGTTTCTTCCGTGAGAGTCCTGGTTTCGGCTTGGCCATTGAAAACCATATCAAATTCTTTCTTCAGCTCCTGGGTTGACTGGGTGGTTGCGCGCTTAAGCTGGATAAGTACTTCACCTTTTTCAGTGCGCCTTACTCTCGAAACGTTTTCGCCGAACTTTTCAAGCGATTTTTCCTGTTTCATCCGCATGATGATATCGCTATATGAAAGCTCACCTGCTTTTGCTACGACGATTGCATCAGGTCTAGCCAGCTTCTGAGGCGGTTTTTTGCGTTTTTTGGGCTTTCTAGAGACCTTTGTCCAAGGCTCAACCATTCGCTTTGCCGGAGTTTTTGGCAGAGGAGACGAATTAGCCACTTCGCTATAGGATGGCTTTAGAGCAGTCTCTTGGACAGCAAGCTGCTGCAGTCGAGTCTTTTTTGGCGGAGGTTTCCGCGAGTCACTGCTGCGTTCGCTTGCTCTTTTTGGAGTAGCCTTGGAGCCATGCGCAAAAATTGGGTCCGTCTGAGAGTCCTTATGGACTTGTGAAGCACTCGCGTTGACCTTTTTCTTGTTCGCGTTATCGGCGAACAGCTCAATTGAGAGGTCTTCACAGGCCAGATTTGCCAGTCTTATAAGCTTCTGGA
>OU612046.1:103964399-103968363 GCA_914767935.1 Coremacera marginata
AATTTTCGCGATACGAACACAACTTGTGTTGATTTAGTATTTCACATAGAATATATAAAAATTTTAATATTTTATAAAAATATCTTAGATGTGACACAGAATATTAAAAAAAAATTTTAATTTCTAAATTTAAACAAGTTAAAAAAAAAGTATTTTTTTCCAATTTTGTTGTTGAATAATCATTTTTTGAGGGGTGATTTTAAAAAGAGGTCCCATTTTTATTGGTTGCGATTTAGTTATAAGTTTATTTTTCAAATTTCATAAGGAAAGTAGATTTTGAGTACGTTATCTAAAAAGAGGCCCTTGGTGGAAGTCGTAACCGCTCCAGCATTGTTTGAAAAACAAAAATCAATTTTTATTTCGCGTAAAATGTTTATAAATAAATTTCAATGTTTGAAAACTCTAGGCTTATTCTTTCTACCCGAAGAAATAAGGCAAATAAGCCTCCGTCCTCAATTGATTAAAGTAATAATAAGAATATTTTTAGATGTTTTTAAAACATTAACCAACACTAAAATAAATACTTTGTTTGCTTTAGATGGAGTCAATAACGGAAATAGAAACCATTTATCCACATAGTGCCACACAGTTTGCTGCAATAAGTGCCTGTTTATTTGTTTTACTTGGAGTAGGAGGTAAGTTTTGAAATGAATATTTTTGAGTATGTTATGTAAAATATATAATAAGGATTAGCAAATTATTGTGAAACAATCAACATAACAGTACGTTCGAAAAGTCCATAGGATGACACATAGATGGCGTTACTAGTTTTTTTCCATATGATTTTTATTTAGTACCAACCTTCAAACGATACGTATAAAAATTTGACAACAATCTGGCAATTGATTCGTGAGTTATAGCATTTTGTGTGCAACTATTGTTTTTGAAAAAAAAGAAAAATTGAAAAAAGTGAATTTCGAGTTTTGATAAAGCATTGCTCTTAGATGAAAAAAAATAACGTGGAAACCAAACAATGACTTGATAAACATTATCTGGACTCTGCTCCATCGAGAAAAATGGTAGAAAAGTGGATTGTCGTACCAGCCCAAATCAGACTGTCATTCCACAAAACATCAAAAAAATCCACAAATTGCACGAGCTAGCTGACATTGTAAAGATATCAGATGGTAGTGTCGTCGTGGGGTTAACACGGTCTTCGCTGCAGTGCGCAAAAATAAATCATATTTTAATCAAATACTTCATTTAACTTTATAATTCCCATCATGCCGTGTGTGTGTGGTAATAAAGTCGATCGAAATCATCGCAGTGACGATAAAATACAATGCCAAAGTTGCCAAGAATTTTTTCACAGCAATTGTGTTGGTTTGATACCTGACGATGTTGAATTCTTTAAAAATTCTAATAATGCATTTCGTTGTTCCGCCTGCTCTTCCGCGAGACGTGCGTCTTTCCGTTCTCCACCTACGACTTCGCGACCTGAGGGCATAAGTCAAGAAAATACAACTTGCTCTCTTTCGATTGATGTTGAAAAAAAGAAAAACTCTAAACAGAAAGTATTAAAACAAAAAACAGAAAAACAAAACTCAGCTGACAAGCAATGCCTAGTTCGTATGCAGCAAGAGCAACAACAACAGCAGCAGATTACTCATAAAAAAACAGCAGTAAAGCAAAGCTAAGCTCAGATGAAAAGCATAATCAAGAACAACCTGTACAACAGCAACAGCAGCAGCTTAGTCAATATCATAACCTCGGAAAAAATCAGCCAGCAAGTGACACTTATGGTTCAGCTCAACTACAACAATTACCGCATTGCGCTCTTGTACAACAACAACAACAACAAACACAGCAAGCATGTAATCTTCAATACCTCGAACAAAATCAGCATGCAAATGAATCTAATGGTTCAGCTCAGCAACAACAATTACCATGGAGTTCGATTAATCAACAGCAACAGCGACAAACACAGCAAGCATATAACTCATAAATCATAGGGCTTAGGTCCGACAACGCAAAATTATTTTCTCTTATTCATTATCTGGAAGTAGATCAAAAAGAGTTAGTGGATAAGGTTAATGCTCTTCAAAGTGAAGTGAATTTTTTGCTCCAAAAGAAAATCGAAAAGTGTACTGAAATTGTCGGAGTACCGAACTTAGAAAATAAAAACGCAATTGATTGTGCTCTTAATGTTCTCTTTACCGGGACAAGCACAAACATTTCAGTAGAACAAATTGATGACTGCTATGTAAAAAAAATTAAAAGTACAAATAATCAAGCTACTAGTATTTTGGTCGTTAAATTCACTTCCCTTATCAAAAAGAAAGAGGTGTTGAGAAATAAATTTAGAAATAGAAATAGTTTAACTTCAAAAATTTTTAATTGTGAAAATAACTCGAAGATTTTTATTAATGATAGTTTGGATAATGTCACAAGAAATTTACTAAATGCAGCACTTAAAGTAAAAAAACAGAAAGATTTCAAATATGTTTGGGTAAGGAATGGTAAAGTTTTTATGCGAAAAAGGGATGGCGATAAGTACATTGTTATAAGCAAATTTGAGGACTTAGAGTCTTTATTTTAAAACTTAAACTAAATGTCTTTTGTTGCAAATAATCTGAATGTAAATTTGTTAAGCCTTCCTTTTTCGAATCAAGACCTGTGTTATAACCAAACATATTCTGATAATTACCTTTGCGTTCATCAAAATATTAGAAGTATTCGAAGAAATCTTGATAATTTGTTACTGCAAGTAGAATCATTTGTGAACAAGCCGTTTTTAATTTTTTTGTCTGAAATATGGATTTTTAACGAGGAAACAACCCTTTATGATCTTCCTGGCTATAACTTTATAGCCGCTTGCAATGAATATGCGTCTGGTGGCGTCGCTGCGTTTATTAAGAGTGGGATAAGTTGTGAACATGTCTGCTTTAACCTTAGTAGTTGTGATGTCTTGAAGTTGAACACTAATTTTAACGATATAAAAGTTACGTTTTTATGTTTATACAGGTTCATTCATAGTTCGTATGATTCATTTTTTATTGACCTTAATTTTTTCCTTTCCACTGAAAATAATGGTAATTTAGTACTTCTCGGCGATATTAACATAAATATTATGGAGAACTCGGCCAACACTGATTGTTACTTTTCTTTACTTTCATCTTACGGTTTAGAATCCTGCATTAATCAGCCAACTCGTATTACAGCTTTTTCTGAAACCTGTATCGACCACATGTTTGTACGTTTGCAAAGCTGCAAAATTCAGCATCTATTCACCTCTGCCATTGACTTTCAGATTACTGATCATAGCATGACTTGCGTGAGCTTTAAGAGTATCCATGATTTGAGTATCACTGATTTTATGGCTCTAAATAATTCATTGCTAACTGAGGGTTGGGAGCATATTTATAATGAAAGTGATCCTTCCATAGGTTATAGCTTATTTATAAAAACACTATTTGAGCACGTCGAAGCTTGCTCGAACATAGTGCAGAAAAAACATGGTAATGAAAGGAAATTAAAGCCCTGGATTACCAACGCACTCCTGGAAAAAATCAAAACCAAAAACAAGCTTTTTAAAAGAATAAAGGATGATCCTAGTAATCTGGATACTCGTGCTGCATATAAATCACTCTGTAAAGAGATTTCAAAAGAAGTTTTATTGTGCAAAAATAGCTCTTATACGAGTTTTTCAATATTAAGGGTGATATTAAAAAAGAATGGAAACTGGTTAACGATATTTTAAATAGAAACAGAAAAAAAGAAACCATTCAAAGTATGTCATTTGGAGATACTTCAATTACTGACCCGATTGAACTAGCTGAACTCTTTAACAATTTCTTTGCATCCATAGGCCCAGAAGTTGTTGCTAAAAATGCAACGGGTAGAACTCAATGTAGTTGCTTGTCTTCTGAACCTTGTCTTTCGCAGAGCTTTTTCTTCGAGTCTATCTCTTCTTTTGAAGTATACAAGATCATAATGTCCCTAAAAAACTCTAATTCGGTAACTT